>JAATLQ010037696.1:28134-61637 GCA_013421005.1 Heliconius erato x Heliconius himera | reverse complement strand
CGATGAGTTAGGATTTTATTGTAAGTATCGATAAGTTGTGTTTTTATTTCAAAAATTCAAGTGAAGATTCTCATGGGAGGTACGAAAATGCGACCTAAAGTTTTAATAAATTTGTCATTAAAAATCTTCATTGCGTTGCAAACATACATTATAGGTATATCAAAACACGAACATAATTCAGTGTGTTAATTAAATAATTTTATGGTTTAAGCGGGCGAAGCCGCGAGCGGGTCGCTAGTCTTTAATAAGCGAAGATATTTTATTAGCCTCCTGGAGCGAAGGCTGAAAAAACACTCTGTATAGGTATGTCGTAGTGCTGCGAGGGACAGTTCCAAAGTAACTTGTACGACGTTTGAATTATATAAAAGAATATTAAATGGTGAGATATACGCAAAAGCAAAAGTAAAGCGGGCGAGGAAGGCAGTGTACGCATGAATGGTGATGTGCATCGCGCTAACTAGTGCTGCGCGACGCCACATGTTGACACGACGCTTTCAATCCGGTTAAAGAATTTCATTTCAAATTTAGTAAAATTCAATTCAAATATATAATTCTTTTATATTTAAATATACTTATAGATAAAAAATCTTTTCCAGTCCCATCGCATCCTCATGGTGATAACATGGTTATTAACAATCATCGGTTTCATACTTATATTGAGTGAAGTGGGAGGATGGCAGGACACCGGAGACAATCCCCACGCTATTACAGGAATTGTTACTGTTATACTGTGCTTTATACAACCTATTGGTGAGATTTTATTATTTTGTTTCTTAGTTAAAAATAAAACAATAATCTGCCTGTAAACGTAATGATAGCGGGTTTGGTCCTCAATAAGGGTGATTATATTTGTTTCAATTTTATTTTTCAATTTTGGTAGCATTGCTGGGCATTGAATATCGCCACTTCAGAAAATAAGCTTCATTATTCTTACTTATTCTGCAAACGGCAGGGTAGGCAGAGGGAACTTAGAGCTAAGACATTCCGTTTCCATCTTTCCGCCGAATTCTGGACGTATTGCGTATTGAGTGGCGGAACTCAACACCAGAGCGATGAAATGGAAATATAAATTTAAATAAATATTTCATTTCATAGACTGAGGATCGAACTCACAACCACTCGCGTTTATATTCACACGCTTGTGCCTCTGCGCTACGACTGGCCTCAGTGTCTCAAAAATTTGAATGTTGCATGGAGAACGGAGTATCTAAACATTGGATTCCCTCTACCTGCCCTGCTAAAACCCTGCTAAATAAATAAAAAAATATATGTTAAACACCTAATGACATTTCTTTTACTACGTAAAGCTTTTATTTAACTTGCGTTAGTGTGTAAAATTTTGCAGACTCAATTTAATCTACTTCCCAGTGCCCGATTGGGCTGAAATTTGGATTACGACTTCAGTTTTGATGATAATGAAGTGATATGTAATAAATATTACTGTTGGCCTAAAATAGCGAATTTAAAATTTTTACACAACCCACCAAATGTGGGTATCAAATGAAATCTTGTTTTTATAAAGTTTTTTTAATTAATATTATGTTTCAGGTGCATACTTCAGACCTCACCCCGGTACTAAACACCGTCCCTTGTTCAACTGGATGCACTGGCTTGTTGGTAACTCCGCTCATATATTAGGAAGTGAGTAGATTATTATTTATATATAAATATTCATGAAAAAATGTTTCATCCGAGTACATTATATTTTGTTATTTAGACGCCACAAAAAGTTAAAATATAAAAATATCTTTACTCGAAGGATATACAAGAAACTTCTCTTAAAATAGGATAAGATATACATAAGTAAAAAATTAATTAGGTCTTCTAATATTATTTTGTTTATATAACACTACTCCTATTAAACTCATAGACATTTTTTCCAGTACAAAACTAAATAATTACAATTAGTAACTATAACCATTAATAAACCAAACAAAACCAAAATAAACATAAATAATTTTGATAAAAATTCTACAATTTCATTAAACAGCATCAAACCCACAAACCCACAGTATTTTTCCAAAAGTAAATAAGCCCAATTAATAAATAACGATAATAAAATAAAAAAATTAAGTCATAACCATAAACAGTTATAGCCATAAATTATTTGCATGTGGATCTAAAATATTATATTTTTTCACAGTCGCCACAATATTCCTGGCGGTTTATTTACAAAAGGCGGAACTGCCCCCATGGAGTGTGTTCGTGTTGGCCGCATTCGTAGTGTTCCATATTGTAACTCACATTGTCTTATCGGTAAGCTACTTATATATATGTTTTTTTAATTATTATTTATATGCATCTTCAAAATCATACAGACAGTATTTACATGTCAACGGAAATTTGACCATCCCGATATATAATATTTTCACTTCCTGGCTCTCCTTCTGCAGAATTCGGCGAAAAGTGGGAAACAGAAATGACTTAATGCATTGTTATCTAAACACTAAATTCCTCTGCCTACCCTACTATGTGTGGGTATTGGTCTTTAATTATTTTTAACATTTTTAAAGTGTTATTCCACATAAGAAACATAGTTATTAAGAAAACTTAAAAAAATTGAACGTAGCATATTTTTATACGTTTTCTTGAAAAGTATTGGTCTATAATTAATTGGTTAAACTGAAACGTAATTATTATTATACAAATAAAGTTTCATTGAACTCCGTCCAGTAGTTCCAGTTGTGACAGGAAAACTGGCATTCGGATAAACAGCAGACGAAAATACCAATAAATCTAAACTCGCGGATTTTCTTCTTCTAATCTATTAAGTATTTTACCCTTCATATTTTTTCATATATTTGAAACTCCAAAAGAATGTTTTTGAAAATTCTACCTGACAAGTATCAGAGAGTCGAATAAGTAATGGGAGAGTCAACACGTTTCCTGTAAAAGATTTAATTATTTATTTTACCAAATTTAACTATATTTTTAAAAATATTTTTTTGTTTTCAAAGAATTAAATTGTCTCGTGTAGTTTTAAATTATAAAATTTTTATACTTCAAAAACATAATAATCATAAAATATTTATTTTATAAAACTAAGTAAAAACATGATTAAAAGTATTGTGTTCCGTCGCTCGATACATTAGTGCAGAAGAAAGAAATAAAAGCTTATTGCGTTGATACGCAGGAACGCAATTATTAGAGTTTAATTTAAATGACAATATAGGCTCTCAGGTTTCTCAGGTTAATGTTAATGTCAGGGTAAACAAATAATTTAGTAGTCCCTTTACTTATAATAACAGCTTCACTATTTATAATCGCGATTTTATATTAGCCCAAAATAAATAAAAAATCCTATAATAAATTTGACAATATTCTAGCTAACGCTATGCGTGTCAGAGGGTCGTATAAGCAATGGGCGGGTCAACACGTTCCCCATGAAGGACATGCTCGGCCACACGCGGCAAGCGACGGCCGTCGACAGAAGTTCTGACGCGCCGGTGAGAACATCATTCTCGGAAATGTTCAAATTATTCACTAATTCATCACTATTCTCACGCTGGGGACTGAATACTAACTTTTGTTTTCTTTTTCTTTTCTTATCTTCTTACTTTTTTAGAGCTTTAAATGTCACTGACAGTCCTTTTGCTGATTTCCTATTCACCTGATTTTCTTCATTTCATTTATTTGAAACCACATTGACTGAATGTTTTGTTTCTCTTTCGGAATTCTATTTCTGTATTAATATCTTATGCCATGTTTTTCGTATCCTATTTGTATATTTTTCATTCTTGACTTCAAAATTGCACGTTTTCTTAAATTAAAAGCTCGTGTTATTTTTCTTTCTTCACTTCAATCACCTTTTATACTATTTCTTGAAATCTATTGCTTAACTTATTTATTTTCACTTTTCCCTACCTATTTCTTTTCACATCATTTCAAATGTAACTTTTTGAATTCATGCCACTTTCTTTTTCTTTCCCCTTGAATTTTACTTACTTCTCTATATTTCGAACCTCATGCTGCATTTTTTTCTGAACATCTATCCTGTTTCGGTTGCTTGACATGTTCTTCCTTTCTTTTCTGTTTTTTTTTACTTATTTCTAGACTCGCTTTTTTAAAGCATTTAACAAATTTACGTTTGTAATAACCAATACTTCATAATTAACACATGACGCTATTTTTATTAAAAATACTAAGTACCTACACCTTAAAATTTATAGCCTAATCTATTTTTCATTTTTAATACATATTTTTTTCTTTTTTACTCACAGTCTTATTTACTTTTTAACATTAGTATGTTTGCTCAACGCGATAACTATGCCATTAATATAGTATATTATAATAACAGTTTTAAAATTTATTTAGCCTGAACGTAGGGTACATTAAAACATACGCACTAAAAAAAATCTAAATAAACGGACGAATTACAAAGATCCAAAGCCGCTTTACATATTGTATAGAAATCTCTTTTAATAATAATATCTTACTAATTATTATTAATTGTAGTAAACATACATTTTGATTAATATATTTATTTTCAATAAAATTATAATATTTTAAAACTAGTATTTGTGAAAATAAAACAAATTTACAAGCCTTACAGTAACAGATTTAGTATTGTAAAAAAACACAATTTGTCTGTATTAAATATTATATTCCATATTCAAAAATAACATTTTGTCTGCACCCTTCTTTTTCTTTCTAATATAAACCTTACTCATAATGTTATCGCATAAAATAACCTTATTTATATATTTTTTTACAGTTCTCAATGTTTAGAAAACATTTGCTGGGTGTATACGCGCCCATCGTGCTACTGTTCGTCATAGCCATGATCTGCCTCGTGGCGTTGGCTCCTATCGGCGATACATATAACAACTTAATGGGCGCTTAATTTATGAAAAACTTATTTATATCGCTTATACGTAAAAAATATTGTGTAGAGAATTTCTTAATAATTAAGAAATTTTCACAATTTATTTGGAAGATTGTCTTTTATTAACTGTTTTATGATGATGCTGTAGGTACCTGTGTTTAATGATTTTGCATGTAACGACAAACATAATGACATTTAAAAAAAACTACGGAACTAAGAAAGTATTTAAAAGGGACGAAACTACGAAAATTTTCGAAAGGACCAGTCAATGTTAAGCATTTTAGAATCAATTTTATACGCAATTTAATGATTAGCAGGCTCAAAATATTTTGATTGTTGTAATGGCTCCATGTTTTAATTTATACTAATAATAGAATAGCGATTAAGTGTTCTACAGATGTCCTGTTATAAATGTTAGCTCCTAATTTGTCACAGATTTTAAAGTTTATATTTATGTAAATAATGTTCTAAACAGTGTGTGGTTGTTCTGTTGATTGCATCTGATTCCTTTTTTTTCAGTATTGACATTTATATTTTCTATGGAACAAATGTTTATTAAGGAATCTAACTATATCATAATTTGCTGAAATGCTCTTTAATTATTACTATTTTGTTAAAGAAACACCAATTATTAATCTTTATTTACCAAATGTGTCTTATAAATTATATATTTACTACTTGGTATTTATATTTTTTTGTATAGATTACTTTCAAATTTATCTTCTGCTTTAACTTTTACAAAATTAAAGCGAAAACAACATAATACAATATTATTTTTATTTTTTAGTATATTGAATTTGCAAAGTATATAAATGTATAATCATCCATATCTTTTTTATCAAAGACTTGTTTGAAAATTTTTAAAATATTAATTTATACAAAATTTGTACAAAACTTTTATTCTATACAAAAATTATCACAATGCAATAGTTACCTTATAAGTTTTAAATGTTTACATTTTATCATAATTCATAATGTACTTTATATTTATTATCTATTTGTTTTTTTATTAATTGTATTTTGTAGTGGCTATGTATGTAGCTACTTATTAAGATTGAACTTAAAACTTTAATTGTAAATGTAAATAAATAAAATATTTCACGACTATTTTCATTTTATTACTAATTTACTCCATAATCTATACCAATACAGATTTATTATACTTATATCTTTACATAAAATATTGTTGATCCGGTCGTGGTCTTGACAGACTGGTAGTGCAGGCAAACAAACAGCAAACTATTAACATAAAGTATGACAAATGGACTACACGACACGCAAAAATTATTTATTTTACGATTTTAAGTGGGTAGACCTTCAAAGTATGCATCTCAAACAAATAGGAAGTGGTTGTCCTATGTAAAAAAAATCAATCTTAATTAGGTATTATTTTTGTGCAAATTAACATTTTGGCATAGAACAAGAACATACATAAAAATATTATTTTTTGAACTCGGTTGAAAATGAGAACACCCTCTTTTTTGAAGTTGATTTAAAAGAATTACAATGATGAGGAATCCACTTCTGACGAAAAGTAAACCGTGGTTCGCCAATTTTAACAATGTTTTTCCTTGTAACTATTACAGTAGCATTATATTTTTAACCAAAAAAACCAACTTGTTTAATTTCAACCGGATCCCATGATCAGAACCAACAAAACTTTCACCAAACTATCCTTAAAGTGTATCCTTTCCAATGAAAAAAGAATCCTCAGAATTAGTTAGCATGATATTGAGTTATTTATTCATTTATCGGGCACATACCTTACACAAATTTAAGACAAATGATTTTCTCAGATACCATTGTCAGAAATGTACCAAAATGAAATGGAACACTAGATTTCAAATAACAAAAGAATAATCAAAAGTGGTTCACCCAGTTAACACTTCTGAGGTACAAACATAAAAAACAGTTGAATTATCAATTAACCTTCTTTTCTTACAGAAGTTGGTTAAAAAAGTGGGTAACAAATGTCATTTAATGAAGAACTCAGTGCTTTAACACAATGCTCTCAGGTTCTTTCTGCCTGCCATGTTTTTCACGAAAGACAGTGTGAAAATCCTAATATTAGATGAAACCAAACCAATTAATTTTATAGTGGTGAAAACAAACCCACAACTTTATAATACTAATATAGATTACATTAAGGTTATTTAAATAGTCATAAATAGTAAATATTTAAAACAGTTCTTTTTAAAAGGAATCAAGTGTAGATCATAAACTTTACTCTATATAACTTTTGTTTCTTATAAAAACAAACAAAATATATTTCATTTAGTTAATTTATTATAAATATCACAATTTCTGTTAGACATTTTAACATTATACACATTACACATAAAAATAATTATTTACATATCTTCATTAGGAATTTGTGAATCTTCTACAGTTCGAGATGCAGGCACATATACTTTAAATGAAAATTCTGTTCTCGGAAATGAACCAGGATTAACTACTTGGCAGTTTTGATACATTCTAGTATAAGGTTGAAAATTATCTGCAACAATTATTAAATCTGGGGTTGGATACAAATTTAAAGCATCTGAATGTTTCCAATATATTGGTTGGACACCTAATGAAAGTGGAGAAAGAGTACACTGGCTTAACAGTGTTTTAGTTAGATGATCAGGTATGTCCCCAGTTTCAGGAAAATGTATGGAATTTCTGCACATTTTCATGACTAAATCTTGCCTTATAGCAACTATTTCTTGGGTACAATATTGGATACGGCAAGGATTTGTTGTAAATATCACTGAATCACCTAATTTATCTCTAATGTCTTTTGTAATAGAATTTGGTAATGAAGGTCTTGGAAGGATGTTGGGTGCAACAGGATCGCCTCTACCAGGAATAAATATAAACTTGCAAGAATCTCTAAGTTTTGTAAAAGGAAAAATAATTTCTCCCAAATTAGTTAAAGCTGCTTTCAATTGTGTGCTATGTTCATAGCCATAAGGGCAAGATAGAAATTCTCCCATAAAGACTATTGCAATAGGTGGGAAGTCATTGTAACCAGAGAATAAGGTTTTAAGTTTAGACATTACTTTTAAATTATCAAACCAAACATCTGAAAGGAAAATTATCATGCCATCTTCATTTTCTTGCTCTGTTTGTAATAGATTTTGAGAATTTTTTAATAATGTTTTAGATTTACCACCAAATGTGTTTAAATTGCCAAAGAATTCTAATGAGGTAGTTCTGTTTTCTGATGGAGGTAAAACTAGACCCATAACATGTAATGTTTTATCATCGTAATAACCTTCAGCTAATACAAAACTGCTTTCAGTGAACAAACCAGAGTGGTATCTTGTCTGTGTCATATCTAAAAGCACACTGCCTGTAGGATCTTCTAAATAAAATTTTCCTTCAGTTAATTGTGTTAATAATCCCAATACAATAACATCATCTATTCTGCTTGAAGAACTTTGCAATACTTCAATTTTACGTAATTGAAAACGATTTTCACTCTCCATTGAAATCAATGTTTCCTTAGCAAATAACTTATTTCTGATTGTTCTTTGCAAAATCATAGTATACCTATCAATTAGCAGTTGGGCTTTCCATTTGGGTTCTGGATATAAATTATTACTTGCATTTATATCTTTAACAAATTTCTTTCTCTCATTATCGTAATGCAGCTTGGGAACATCAAAGGCATCGATTACGTTTAATACGGTTTCAGTTTCTTCTAGTCCAGAACTCGAACATTCTTTATAAGCTACTTCTAAATGTTGTCTTTCTAAAACAGGCTCTGATAGACATTGATGAAGGAGATGTGCTATTAATTTATTGATAGTTTTCTTTCGCTCTTGATTCGATAATGGAAGTAGTTGCTCGGCCACAAAGGTACTTGCTTCTCTTCGTATAGTAAAACCACTGAGTTTAAAAGCGTTATTCACTTCTAACCTAACTTGTTGTAACTCAGTCATATTTGATTATATTTTTAAACTTCTAATAAATGAATATAAAATACTTGTGTTTTAGAAATAAATAATAAAAATTGAAATCCCGCCATCGGCCACCCGCTAACTTTTTGTTGATTTATGATTGACATTGACAATTGACAGAAATACAAATTGACATATAACTAACTGTACCAACTGTCAAAAAAATATTTCAAAACGATCAAAAAAATATGAACTATAATATTACTAATAAAAAATTTTAATCAATTATTTATAACTGATTAATTTTTTTTACTACATAGTACACTAAATTAATCACTAAATGGTTTAATGTCTTACCATATGCGATTGATCTGATTTCTTTTCAATCGTGTTATTGCCAATACGCTTTACAATATATTGCAAAGGTGCCCGTGATATTTTTGTGTTTTTTCAAATAATGACTAAAATATTGATATTTTCTCGTCTAAATACGATTATACAATAATTGTAGGTTTAATCTTAATTTAAATGCTTATTATTTAAATAATTTGTTTTTAACAGGAAATCGAGTTATAAAAATGTGTAGAAGTGGTTTTCGTGATATTACAAATTATAATCTTAGGATATTTAAATAAAAAACCATGTAGTATAAAACAGCTGCATATATTTCTTATGAAATAAAACTTAACAAACATTTTCTGAGTATTAAGCTACGAAATACATAATAATTAATTAGGCGAGTTCTAATCAATTAAACTATTTTACTAAAAAAACCGTAACCGAAAACTTTACATACTACAAGTAAAAGTTTTTAGCGATCTAAAGATATAAAAATAATCTAAGCTAATACCTATATAATTTTGAAATATCAAAATTGAATTGTGAAAAAGTCGTATTAAATTATTATTTTTATTATTTAGACATTACAGAGATAACTATGTTTCACTACAAGCTATATCACGAAAGATAAAATTGTTAGTATTCTATATATAGTTCGTACTTTGTATTATAGATAAACAAGCTCCACTAACATTAAAACAAAATAAAATCAAGAAAATATTAGAAGTAAATAATAATTAAAAATTAAAAAGCAATTTATAATATTGATTGTCACAAGTAAAAATATCACAGTTTCTACAGAAATTTCTACCAATCACAAAACACTTACTTGAAATATAAAAATGCAATTTATAAATAAAAACCATATTGCTTAACTACATATTAAATTATTCGTTTATTGAAAAAAATGTATATAAAATTCATGAAATAAAAAAAGTCCATAATAGTCTCTACAACTACTAAAGTATATAATCGTTAAATATTACTAAAAATATTTGCGCTATTAATAATTTCATAATAATATTATGACCGTATATATGCTACACAATATATAATATTTTAACTAAACTAACTAATATACGATAATAAATGTGTAAATATTTACTAAAATATTAAAAAACAAACATCGCTATTTTACATTTTTCTAGAACTCAAGGCAAGAAATATTTAAAAAATATTATTTACGCAATGCATTCACATTACTACACAATTTACAGGGTATTGTACCTTAATATATTACAATACAAATTTCGTTAATACTATTTAAATACATCCATCACAGTTTTATTAAATTCATATCCTTTTCATACATAATTGCATCGTGACGGAAAATCAATTATTTAATTTAATTAATGGCATTTTTTTATGAAAAATGCTTTTTACTTTGTATGCTGTTTATTTATTTTTATTTTATAATAAAGCCAGGTCAAGTTAGTCTAAAATGAATGTCTCATACATACATAATAAATTTTAAAAGTCTATAAATATTTAGAACATCATTATAAATGAAATGTGTAAAGTACTTATTGGTTCCACACGAGTTAATAAAAGATGTAATTTGATATTTCAAACATATTATTATAAAAATAAATTTTGAATGTTTTACCATTCTTTTTTCAATTTCACGCTATATAGTGACATAGTGTTCCGACACTATTTCTCTGCGTTCCTTCGCCTTGAATTCGAGACATTGCGAGTTGAATAAATGAATAATTAATTTCTAAAAGTAAGAATCGAACAAACAACTATCGCGTTTATGATCAGATGCAACACTACACCACGACGTCAATTAAAGCTTTTTTTCTTGTGTATAAAAATTAAAACAAATGGAATAAAAGTGGTCTTTTTTCATTACATTTATAACGATATGATCCCAAAATTCGTAGAATTTTATTGCATATTGACAAGACTATATAATTATTTATATTTATTGATTTTTTCATTTTACATGATAGATTATAAAACAAAAGACTGCAATATATATTATAAATACAGATTATAATTATAGTTTTATTGTTCTAGCACTTAATTAGTATGCTTACAATGTTGTAAATGACATTATTTTTTTATTATGTCGAGAATTAATTATTTATAAGAGGAATAATTTAAAAAAAGGAGATTGGTGCATCATTTTTTTTTTCAAAAGGGAAAATCTACATATTTCAAATCTTTCTTTCGCTCTCTACAACCTAAATTCAATTCATACTCAAATTAAAATAAATAACCCATACATAAACTAATATATAAATTCAATACTAGTTGTAAAGTAAATGTCATAATAAGAAAAAATACATTTTATAATTGTAAAAACGAAATCAGAACTATGAAAATACTTTTATAGTAAGTAATCCTTACATTATGATCACCCAGTCTTTCTTTAGATTGCATATTTTCGTGTGCGTCCTATAATTAGTATAAGAGCCAGCCATAAATTACGTCAGGTGATTTTTCTTTAAATAATAAATAAAAATTAATTAATAAAAACAGAAGGTAGGATATTATATCATGAAATATGTCGCGAAATTTCGGACACGTACTGTTTTCCCCAAACCCTTCTCTACCTTTTAAAAGAGTGCGACGTAATCTATGGATGGAAATTAGGTTAAGTATTTTAGAAAAGTCTAAAAATTACGTTTTATAACTGTAGGAACTACTTTTAAAAAATACTAATTGTTATTATAATCAATTATATTATTATGGTGTCATTTGTTTAGTACAATTTACTTGATAAATATATATTATACAAAGTCCGGTCCTAAAGATACAGATAAAATATTAGTGTAGGCAAGTGACGTGCAAAGCTCTATTACACTGAGGAGAAAGAGTTTTAAAACGCGTGTTCTTTTTTTAAAGACCCAATATTTTATTTAAACTGCCAGTAAACATTTTTAAGCTGCCATATTTTTTAAGTTGCCAGCAACATAGGTTTTTAACAAATTGCCCACTTCCAATACATTATCTGTCACTGTGACAGTGACATTACGTTGTCAACGTCACGCAGTACTCGGCCAACGTTTTGAGTCCGTCGCGGCCGACGACGCGCGCGTTGTAGCCGCTTACAGCCGGATTTATATGTGCATTGTGCAGTTCAGCCACTTGCGTGGAACATGCAGCCGCCGGGTCACCTGAGCCTGTCAGGCTGCCCAACCTGATTCATAAATTTGGTTTAAGATTTTATTTAACTTCACGCCATTGTTGTTATTTAGAGGAAAATTAAGTCATTTTAACAATTATTTTATTTAAGAATAATATGAATATTTATTTATTTTTTATATTTTTTATGGTAGATTAATTTTGCTCAACTGTTGTTATTCTTTTTTACATGTTAAGTTGGTATTGGACAACTGTCATATGAAATTATACTTTTACTTTTTTAAAATACTTTTTATTTTGGTTATTATTATTTATATAATTTATAAGTACAAATACGACGTTATAAATTACTTTTGATAATATCTATTGCGAAATAGCTGAGTTTAGCTTTCATTATGCAACATAATATGTTAACCAATTATATCTGGCCACAGAATAAAAAATAATGAGTAGTAAAAAAACTCACACTTACCAAAATTCATTTCCGGGATGTGCATTGCTATCCCAAGGATATGTTATAACTAATAATTTTCCTTCGTGTTCTCCCGTTAACTTCGCCGACGGCTCTCTGTTCTCCATTTGGACATTTATACCACCTTTGTGAAAGGAATTATTTATTAACACTTCCTACATTTCCCAATCATTTCCCCATGCAGAATCAAATTGACATATTGTGTGTTAAGTGGCGGAAATTAACACAGCGCTCTGTCTTGTTACTAGAGCGAGGAATTGTTAATAATTCATTCTTCGGAAAAGAGATCAATCGCTTATCTTATTAATATTAATCGATCGATTTATTTATTTATTTGCAAAACCATCTATGGTATGACATTTTGGACATTCAAGGAAGAAAGACGCGCTAAGTTTCCAATTTAGGAGAAAACGAAGCACAGAGTGTTAGGTTCTCTCTGTCTACCTTGCTATATACAGCGCGTAATTAAAAAAAGAAGAAACTAACCTTTTGGGTGTCTTTTACTTTCGAAAAATATACGTTTCTCGACCGGCGAATCTGTTTGTTCTGCCGAATTTGTAAATAAAGCTGCAATAATATAAAAAACAAAATGAATGAATAATTTAATGGAAAAAAGTCAGTGACACTTAATTTCAATGGAAAAACAAAAAATATATAGTTTAATTGGAAAAAAAATCCGAAAATACAATAATAATCTACATGTATAATAAATATATTTTGTATTAGTACGTCGAAAAATAAAATCCGCTATTCAAAACGCATTGCGCTGTTTATTAAATTATGTAACCAATCAACACTCAATGCCTCAAGAATTCGGTGGAAAAGGGCAAATTGAATTGTCTTAATGAAAACAGAGTCTCTTAACACTACCCAGTGTCCCAAGTTCCCTCTGCCTATCTTGCTATGTGCGGGATACAGAGTAAAGCTAAAGAAAAACAAAATACTACCATATCATCTCTTTGTCTACTAACCATTCTATCTTTACATAACATTAACTACTCACCTGTGATACCAGGACTTGTCTTAATATACGCAAAATTCACATCAGTGACGTGATTTAATAAATCTTTTTTGAGAAAAGCCCGAATTCTCTCCAAAAACGTTAAAATATATACGTCAGGTTGATGTGAAGACACTTTCCATACGCCGAGACCTAGAAAAAAATCAAAAATTATTAAAATCGATTTCTTTTCGAATTTCGAATCGGATATTATTAAAATCGTGTAATCATCCTGCAGTTAACAAATTTAACCTAAAATGAACTCTACGCAGCCATCTACAGCTAACTTCAGGGCGGCCACGACTCGATGACGGTATTGTAATATCAACTTAAGCCACAATGTCGTTGTGTATACAGTGGTTTTGTCAGCACCACTTTAAATGAAACTGCAGTTTTAACTACTCTATAAAACCCTAATAATACATTTTTTTCCTTTTTTTTCCCCAAAAATGATAAAGTGCTTTTTTCAAAATAAATAAATAATTAAATTATCATTGTAATATAAAACGCCATTTGTCTAGGTATTGTATTGCCGGCAAAGTTTAAAATTGAATAACCTTTAGTGGTATTCTTGTAGTAGTAGGTGTTTCCGTTATTAGTATCTATGCGTAACTGCATCACACGAAATAAAGGTATGAATAAACATTGGGAAATGAAAAAAAATCCTACGTTTAAACTATTGAGGTAGCTTAATTAAATTCTTCAGGTATGGGTTTAAAATATTTTACCCATGTAGGGTAGGATAGACTGTCCCCGTAAAAGGAGCGCTTACACTTCCACTCTATATATTGTTAAACTGCAAGCCTATTATTATTTTCTTTTTATTCTGTGTATAAACTATACATAGCTTGATGAAAATGTTCACAACAATTAAGATATTTATCCATTACTAAAACAAAGTATTCTTGTTAAGTGAAATGTAAATTTAAAAAAAAACTATTAAATCGTTATTGAGAAAGAATTTGATGTTAAAAATAGATATCAATAACTCGAAAACAGGCTAAACAAAAAAAATGCGAAGTTATACTGGGTCAAAAAACAAAAAATACTCACCACATCCCACAACATTAACAAATACATTCCTTCCACTCTCCTCGCCCCTATTCTCCGCTTCCATTAAAGTGCATTCCGCCATTATATTCAAACGTTTATAGTACACTTCATTGTCAAATATGTTTTCTGTGTTTGTTATTTTAGTGTATCTCTCTTTATAGCGTTTTTCTTCGTCTTTGTGTTGGAGGTTTATATAGGACGATAGTTCTAAGTAGGTGTAGCTGTGGACCTGGGGATTTCTGTTTTGTATTTTCTCGCATATAGCAGGAATAGCAGGGCAAGTGGTAAAGAAACTAGTGTTAAAACACTCGATCCTTACACACCGCCCAATTTTCGCAAGATTGAGTGGCGGAACTCAACGCCGCGTTTTGCCTCCACACCAAAGCGAAGAAATGGAAGTATAAATTTAAATTCCTCGAGTAGGGATCAAACCTACAACCAGAATTCGGTGGAATGTGGGCATCGAGTGTTTTAAAACTAGGTTCCCTCCGCCTAACTTGCTGTGTGCGGGATACAGCGTGGAGTTGATTTTTTTATACTATTTAAAACATACCTGATAAAACTCCGACCACATCTGCCTCCACATGTGTCTTGCAGATTGATTGTTTCTAACGTATGTTGTTTTAAGTACGTTCAAACACGTTGTGGGCGTTACTTCCTCGCCGTAGCCGTGTTCTAGAGAGTTCTGTTGCTCTGTTATTAGTATGTCCTCGTATTCCATTCTGTTTAGACGCTCGAAACGTGGGCCGATGAGACCTTTAATGTTGGAAAAGGAATATTTTTCATTTAGTTACGCTTGTGACATTTTCTGTGTAGATAAATATTTTTCTTTTATGCTAAGTCAAAGTCGTAGAAAAAGACATCTAGCAAAAGCACAAAAAAAAACGAATATTAAAACACTCCTTTCCTAATGCCATGCCCAATTTTTATACATTTTCGTTCATGTCTCTTTCTTCATTGTCACCATAGATATATTTTCATTAGTTTTAATCAATACATAAAATAAAAAAATAATTGATCGCTATCTGTACATGGAAGATATATGAGAAAATCTCTTATTAAGCCATTTATCAATTTATCAGGATCAAAACCTGTCTGTTTTGCATGCCCATCTCAGAAACGGCTTATTTAATTTTGAGTGCATTTTTTTACAATGACTTCAGTTTTTTACTGTATTTTGGATAAACTTCCCTTAAAATTTAATGTTTGTTTTATTAAAATTGATTTATAAACAAAAAATAATCAACATAAAAGTATTTTGTTTGACAAAATTTTTTGAAATCAATGTTTTATTGAATTGGCTGAAATATAGATGATGTTATTGATTGATAGAACATGAAAACAATTCAAATTAGTAAATAAATAATTGCGTAATTCAAGCAGGCAAAGCCGCGAGCGGGTGGCTAGTAGTTAATATACATGCCTATAATAATAGCATCTTGTTCTGCGTTTTCTTCATTTATAACTCCACTATTGTGTCTCTCGCCATCATTAACACACTCCGTGTACCCACTGACGTAGACCATCGCGGATAGCTTCATTTCATCGTAGCTCAGACAATTCTCTAGTAATAATGGCGGCTTTTGATGTATTGTACCTATTTGTTCCCAGCCTTCTTCACTGTAATTGAATTCAAACGTAAGAGATATATAAAAATGCAGTAAATAAAACTGTTTCTTATATTTTTAAATGAAACTATTTTAAACGGATTAATCGCGTATATTTTGTATTTTTATACATTTTTGGAAACCCGACGTTTCGAACACTTTGCAGTAGTCCGTGGTCACGGGTAGACTGAGGTGGCATTCGTCTGTCAGTTGACATAATTATTATATCAAACTAGCGCCAACGATTTCTTAATTGCCTCGCATACTGCCCTGGATTCCTGCAGAATGAGCTGATAGTATCTTGCCCTCTGGTATGGTGGGTTTGAGACTTCAATGATCTTATAAGTGGGTCCCAGGTAGTAGAAAGTTTCCAGCCATCCTCTCTAATAAAATTAGGATGTTTTTGTATTTCAATAGCCTTGCAGATCATTCTAGGAATGTATCTATTTTCCTTAGCGAGGATTTGGGGTTTATCAAACCTAATGTAGTGGCTGGGTTTATCATATTAAATAAGTGCATAAATAAGTAAACATCACATTTTGGAAAATGTATTTCTTAATGATTTCTTGATAAACATTGATTTTCGTTGATATGTCTTTGTTGTTTAATAAGCAGATAATATTATTTACAAAACCAGCTTTCAGTACATTCAACAAGCTGGTTGCCTTGAAGTTAGTTAGGGTTTCTGAACTTTTGAGCAATGTTCACATGGGAAGAAAATCGAATTAAGACTTGTCGACCACACTGTACCCACAAATATCTTTATACTTATGAAACAAAAATATATTTTTAGAAATGTATAAAAATTTGAACCCGAGATTTACTTGAAACGGGACTCTTAGAAACTGCCCAAGTAATTAAAATGATTAAAAAAATCTTTATACTCACTCTTGTTCCCCACTTAATAGTAAATATTCATCATTTGGATTCATAAATGAAACTGCACGTTTTTTTAATATCCTCTCAATCAATTCTGGTACTGTCATATCTTTATATAAAGCTTTTTCTATGTTGGAGCCAAATTCTCTGAAAATGTATGAAAGTAATATATAGTATAAATAAATATAAAAGTAACAAAATTGCACCTATTGTTTAAAAAAAAATATTTAAAAAAATGCAATTTCAAGGAAATCATCTTTGAATCTCAGGGAAGGCTTTTTCTCCATAATAAACTTTACAAATGTTGAACTTAGATAAATTTTATTTTGATGATATTTAAAATTATTTAAACTTCTTTTATTGCAATGATATTATGTTGAAAAACTATTTATATGACATTAAATAGTTTATTAACTTAGTTGAGGCCGTTATGACATGGTACAGCATCTGACTGTAAACATGACAAACATATGATATGACATGGTTTGTTTCTCCTCTGGGGAATAAATTATTTATATTTTCTCGCTTTGGTGACAAGATCAATTGCAGCATTGCGCTCCTCCACTCAAAATACAATGTCTCAAAAATAGGGACATGGATGAAAACACTAGATTCCCTCTTTACACAGTAAAGCTAAAAAAAATCATAAAAGTACCTTTTATAGATTAGGAAGTGTGTCATCAAGAGGAGTACTCTTTCATGTATCAAAGGATATGTTGATACTACATTCCGTTTTAATTTCTCAATTGGTCTGCGAACTTTTAATTTTTCCATCCTAAAACAAAAGCAAACTAAAATAATGACTCATATTTCTTAGTAATTTTTGGTCATGATCAGTGAATTGTGAAGGTAAATAAGAATAACTTTGTATTAGAAAGAAAAAAGTATATTTTACTCTTTGTAAAAAAAATACTGGAATTTTTAATATTTTTCTTAGTTAAATCTAAGTAAGTAATGCCACACTAAGGAAAAAAATATTCTAGAAACCGTATATGAATTTAAACATAGGTAATGCAGGGGCCTTGAATTTGCTTCTTTGTCCTAGTCTCTAACCTACATGGATTTTAAGTGTTCCCATGTTACAATTTTTAACAAAACATTTGTGATGTTAAATAAATAACTTCCTATCAAACATAAATAGATTGTAACAACCTTATAATACTTTTCACATACCTTGATGAGAATGTATGGCTTAGTGATCAGAGTGCTTGGACAGTTTCCATTGTAATATGTTTACATTGTTATATGTATTCTAAGCAAGTAAATCCTTTTACTTTTGTGACATATGGAAATTAAACAGAACAATAACTTACCGCACTGTTTCTATAGGAAAAGGTAAAGGAAATGCCTTGCTCTTCTTTATAATTTCTTCCAAATCATCAGAAACTTTCAACTGTGGTAAATCAATACACTGTCTTAACAATTCATTTGTCTCCTTACCCATACTTGGATAACACCAATCTGGTTTACACCTAAAACAGTTTTATAATTAAATACATACATATTTGGTAATAAATTGTAGTAGGCAGAGGAAACCTAGAATGAAGCATTTTCATTTTTCAAAGTATAACCCAATATTTGAGATATTATGTACTAATTAAATGGAAAAACTGAATGCTGCACTTTGTCTTGTTATCAGAGCAACAAAATGCATACAATTGTTTCTCTAACGTGAGAATCTAGCTCTAAATCAATCCACAGATGTCGCCTTACATTACATTTTCAATTTTTTACTTTCAAATTTCTCCTAAGACATACAAAATGTGTATTTTTTACCTCTGTCTATATTACATACTTTTAAATATAATATAAAGAACACAATACATTTCATAACAAAGTACAAATATTATCTATAGACTATTTCTTTTCCCACTTAATAAAAGCAAACTAGGTTCCTTAATAAGTGAAACTTACCAGGAAATGTTTTGAAAATGCCGTAATATATCCATTTTCTCTGATCGTACCTATAAATAATTTAATAATTCATTACTGAACTACTTAGGCTGGTTACAAATGCGGAAAAGCCTAATCAATGGTTTAGCATATACGTTTATTATATGTTATAAAATGCACTAACCACTTGTCGGGAAATTATGCAATATGTTATAAGCAGACCTTTCATATATTGCATGAAAACACTTATAGCAATATAAGAGATATAATACTTTTTTCAGAAGAAAATATATTATTTTCTTTATATATTATTGATATATTAACATAGTCTCAGCCGCAATTCGCAATATCGCAAATCGGCGAATCATAACTCTGTGATCTGTCAATTGTCATTGTCAAATGTCAATTTGTCACTGCTATTGGTATCCTTCCTTTTGTAACTAAAGTAAGCAAAAAGAATTAAAAATAGTAATTATTTTAATAATTATGAGATTTAGAACGGAAAGTAATGTTCTTATAGTACTAATAAAATAATTTCAAAGAAAATTTGTTATAACAAAAGTATTAGTTATGATAAAACTAAACAAAGTCAAGGCCAGTCGTCGCGCAGCGGCACGAGGTGTGACTGTAAAACCGACTGGTTGTGGGTTCGATCTCCACTCGAGGAGATGAAATATTTACTTAAATTTATATTTCCATTTCTTCGCTTTGGTGTCGAGGTTCAGCGCGGCGTTGAGTTCTGCCACTCAACACGCAATGCCTCCAGATTTCGGCAGAAAGTGGGGAACGGAGTGTCTTAACACTAGGTTCCCTCTGCATACCCTGCTGTGTGCGGGATACAGCGTGAAGCTGATTTTTGATTTAAAATTAAACAAAAAGTAAAAGTCGCTTCATGAACAGAATTTATAAATATGCGGCAACGTTGCTGACGACTTATGAACTGACAAGACAGAAATGACAGAATCCGGTTTGCGTACAGCATAGAGCATATATTTTCGAAATGTTTCAAATATATAAACCTGATATATGTACGTATTACTCATTATTATATTACGTTTTAAATGATTTTTATATTGTGTTACATCCATTGTAAGCTTTTTGCTGCTACTGTTAGACTGCAAAATTATTTTCTGTAAATAAGATTCCTTACATCATATTTAATATGGATACCTTACCCGATTTTAACAATATTGCTTGGTATGTGAAAATATTAATTACTTATTAAGTTATTAATATATAACAGTCAATTTAATGATATAGACGAATAAATAAGCAGCCCTACGCCTTTATAGCAGGGTAAATCTTATTTTTATAATCGAGAATTCTCTTAGAAGTAAGATTATACGAACTTTAGTTTTGTCTTATTTTTATTTTATGTAGTGCTAATAATTTCAAATATTTAAATAGTTTTTTCCTTTTTTCTAACAGGTGTGCAGAGTTCTGGCAGGATCCTAATTTCAATAACAATGAAACTAAAGAAATGTTCAATCAATGCATGGAAATGTCCAGTGCAAAAATTCCATATAACATAGAAGAAGTAATACGTAAAAGCACTGCCTTCCCTATATCATTTCCCATAGAGAGTATCAGGTAAGGTTATTGTATTTTTTTATTTTACGCTTTTAGCAAGATATAAAACGAAATTTTATATTATGAAAGTCTATTTTCTCTTTCTTCACATTGTATAATTTTCATTTTGTATAACATACTCAACTGCCCAGAACACATCAGACAGGCGCAACAATATTTTTGTTCTAATATGAACATTCAATATGAATGGTGGCGTTGTATTCCTCTACTCAACATGCAATGCCTCTAGAATTCAGTAAAAAATATTGCAGAGAAGTATCTTCATGGGAATGGATTCTCACCAACCCTGCTATATGTGGGATACAGCATGAAGCTTGAACATTCAAAATTAAAGATTGGACTTGTAACTGTTAGACATACCTTAGGACTTACATAATTTTTTGATTTAAATTAATCTTGATTTTTTTTAGATTGAACTCTTTGAAAGAATGGATACCAGTAAATAAATTGAAAGAAAATATTATATCTTCATATCCTGTAATACATGAAAGAGTTTTACTTTTGATATCTGAATTTCTTTGTTACAAAAGGTAAGAAGAAAACTGTAATAAAAACAGTAAATTATGTATATAAACACATTTTGCTATATTATTTTATTTATTTTTCAGAGAGTATGGCTCGGATATAGAAAGAATGTGTTACAAATACATGACTATACCACAATTTATTAACAGATTATTAATGAAAAGATCAGCTTCCTTTTTAGGATCACAAGACTGGTTCCAGTTACTTACAGGTGAAAAAGGGTAAGAATTATATAAATAAATATATAACAAAGCGTGGCATGTGGGCCTGGGTAGGCAGTCTCGACTCGTTAGGTTTTCCTTCATAAAAGCTGACAACTGACAGTGTTACCAACCTGTGAATACATCCAAGTCAAACAACTTGATGTTCCATTTTCATACTCTGCGGTTAATAAGGATTAAATTAGTAAAAACATATTTTCCTTCGATGAATTTACAGCTGTTGTGTATAATTAGAATAGAATGTGATACATTGGCATTAAATAGAGGATATTTTATTAAAATAACTGATATATTTTTATTTTATATTAAACATAGACTAACAATTAATTACAGAATGAGTAACTGGGAAAATGTTGGAACTTCAAATGAACAACCACCTCTTTCATTAGAGAATTGCTTAAGTTATGACGAGATGAAGATATCAGCCATGATCTATATAAGTGGATATACAATATGTATTAATGATGGCAACAGACATAATAATGGTACTGTCGACGAAAGTAATATTGAAAGAGAAGCTGTTATCATTGGTATGTCTATACATAATCTAAAAACATCTATATGTTTTTAGATTTATATAATGTCATCATTATGAATCAGGATAGGCCTTGTGTCAAAACTTTATGCTGTGTCCTGTTTTTTTATATCATTTCAAGATACTGCTTGTTGTGGTGGTGGTATCCTAAACTTATATTTATAGATATGTAAGAAAAAATCCAAAAAAAATATTTAAAGATTTATATGTATATGGTATTACATTATAAGTTTAACTCTTTTAAGGATTGATCGGCCCTAGATTCCTCCGTCGTGGTAAAATGGACTACGAAGACATAATTATTACAAAAAATGGTGAAAGCAAAGAAAGTTGTTTTGAAAATATTTTTAATTATGAAAATGAACATTCACAATTAGCTAAACAAAGTACTGAGGGACTAAAACATATATGGGCTAAATTTTATCAGGTATATATAATATATTAGATATATATTATACTTGATATATATTTTAATTTATTAAATTTTATACATATTTGTTTACTATGTTTATAATTTTGAGTATAATAATATATATTTATGGAGGTATCCATCGGTCCAACGTCACACTGTAGTAGTAGAAAGTAGGTCAGTCGTGGCGCAGGGGCACAAAGTGTGACTGGTTGTGACGCGACAGGTTGTGGGTTCGATTCCCACTCGAGGAAATGAAATATTTATTTTAATGTATATTTCCATTTTTTTTCTCCGATATCGAAGCAGTGACGCGACTTTGAATTCTGTCACTCAACACGCAATGCTTCCTGAAATCGGCGGAAAAAGTAGAATGGAGTGTCTTAATTCTATGTTTCCTCTGCCTACTATATTTGTATATTTACACAAACCACAATTTAAATAGGTTGTCAATCTAAAAATTGCTCATTAACGAAAATACCGCTTTATGAGCTTTTCATGTTATTTGTTTTTGGTTGGTTTTGTTTCATACTTTGTTTACAATAAATTTATTCTATCTATATTTGCATATTCTGTGGTGTACAATAATAAGTATTAAATAACTTCCATAATTCGTCAGCATAGAGAATTCGGTCATTAAATCACGTAGTGATTCATTTCACTGGCTTATATCTTAATTTTTCGTTCTTTTAAAGTTATTCTATGTTCTAAGCTAAAACCAAACGTTGTTGCTTAAATATGGTACCCAAAAAAATAAAAACATTTTGAATATCATTTTCAGATCCCAACAATGGATATCAACAACATTCAATCACGTAATATAACTATAAGCGAGAGCAATAGTAATAACTATGCAAATAGATTTAAATATGTGCCAGGTACAAATAATACAGAAGTATTTGACAATCAAGCTTATTATAGAAGAATTAGCATTTTAGCAGAAACAGTTTTTATCGAAGCGGAAATCAGAGCTATGGAGAGAGGCAAAAATGCATTTATTAATGTTATTGGTTGTGGTAAGGATTTTTTTTTCATATTTAATAATAATAAATATAATAAAATTGAGCTTTAAACTAAGTCACAGATTTTAATGTGGTTTTTACATATAGATAGAGAGGTTGAATGATATGTATGATATATACTAGAAGAAAGCTGATAAAGACAAAGATTTATAGTGTGATGTCATATTTACAAATGTCATACAACATGTAAACATCAGCTTCACGCTGTATCTCGCACACAGCAGGGTAGGCAGAGGGAACCTAGTGTTAAGACACTCCATTCCCCACGTTCTGCGGAATTCTGGAGGCATTGCGTGTTGAGTGGCAGAACTCAACGCCGCGCTTAGCCTCGACACCAGAGCAAACAAATGGAAATATAAATTTAAGTAAATATTTCATCTCCTCTAGTGGGGATTGAAACCCACAGCCAGTTGGTTTTACAGTCACACTGTAAACAAATGTAAACATAAAGGATATAATAATATTAATAAAACCCTGCTAGTGGTAATAGTAATAGAATTAAATTATATTTTATTGCATTTATTATATTCAAAGAAATTTGAAAAATATTTTCTGGTTTCAGGTCTTGGTACATGGATGTTGTCACCCCATCAATCAGACATTTATCTTCTAACATTTATAGAGCGTATACGAACTTTTCTTAATAGAGATCTGTTAAATCACGTTACGGATGTAAATTTTGCATTTATTCAGCCCACCGATAGTGTAGCAGGTATATATTTATATATTTTTTTATCATATATAAATATGATTTACAGTGCGATTGTGAGGTCTCAGAAGCAATAATTGATGGTATTGTTATCTTTATTATTGAGGGTATCTTTATTCTTCCATTATTTAGACAAAGTGTGACATTGGTTCATAAATAGACAATTTCCATATGTTTTTTTTTCTTTTTTTTAATCTTTTGCATAGTAAGGGTTGCCTGGAAGAGATCACCTGTGGTGATAAGGCCGCCTTTATACCATTTTCATTTGTTTTATCTTGTATCTTTTTTATGTTTAAGTTAAATATAAAGTAATAAATAAATAATAATAGTAATAGAACTATAGAATAGAATTATGTATTACTAGATTTGCTTACCAAGTCCCATGTAACACTTTCGAATAATTTATTATAATAATATTATAAACATTTTCTTTTCTAGCTATTTTTAGGAATGTGATAGATGAAAATAATCAAGTCCAACATGTACAAAATATCTTCTTAGAAAGTGAATCACATCAGAATGGTAAGTGCTATTTTTTATAAATACAAATCATAGTAAATCACATTTCAACAACAAATTCATTTATAAAATTTATTTATCAGTTCTAAGCAAAATTAAAACTTACTGAAATTTTCAATAAGATCCACTAAAAATGTGACATGATATTACAGGTGGTATAAATGTTCAGATGGAGAACAGACATCCAACGTCGAAACTGACGGGGAGACACGAGGGAAAGCTACTAGTCGTTACGTATCCTGGGGATAGTAACGCTCTACCTGGAAATGAATTTTGGTATATATTTGTTTGTTATATTTTAATATGAAAACTAAAAAAACTACGTAAATTTAACAATAAGGTTAGTTATATGTGGAATAAATAATAAAAGAAGTTAAAATAAAAAAGATAGAAGTATAAATAAGTTTTGGAAAAAAATTCACAAAAAGGGGAAATCTTATCATTTTTGTGTAATATTTTAATATATCTTACACATAAAAATCATTACAATAGGTCACCCATTTTTCTAGATTCCATCAACTTGTACGCTTTACCTTGAATCACCCACCAATATAAATATATTATAGACATTATTATCAAAAGTTATAACATTTTAAGGCATGGAAGCTTCAATACATCAGGCGGTGCAGCGGCCGCGTGTTCTACGCAAATATCTGAACTACACAACGCTCATATAAATCCTGCAGTCAGCGGATACAACGTACGAATCGTCAGCAGGGATGGCATCAAAACTCTAACGGACTATTGTTTACCGTTAATTGCTAATTCAGTTGAAAGTTAATCTACAAAAAGAATTGACTGAAAACATAATTTATATTACTTGTTATTGTATATAAAATACAATTGAAACATTTTTATTCAACATTTTTTACTTTTTTTTATTCTACTTTTTCATCTATACTTGCCCTGCTATATGCCTGTATGATATTACAGCCACATAGTATTCATGATTGAATGTATCAATCTGTTGGCTGCATTTGCCAATATAAAAGTGGTATAGGTGGTATGCGGGCGAAGATGCGAGTGGTGTTTTCGTTTTTAAATTTTAGTATATCTATTTATTTATTTATTTATAGAACACCAACACAGCTTACACTAACAAGATTAGAAAATACAGAGTACAAAACTTAATACAAAATACCAAGTGCAGCCACAATTATAGGTGTTGATGGCATGCTAGTTTCACACCTACAATATAAATATTATATTAAAAATATATATGTAAAATTATATAAAAGTAATATATAAAAGCTAATTGCAAATACACAATATCAAAAGTAAAAAAAAAAAACAATAATAACAAAAAACTAAAGAATATCATTTATGAGGCCAGTCATGGGGCAGGAGCACGAGGTGTGACTGTAAAACTGACTGGTTGTGGGTTCGATCCCCACTCGAGGAGATGAAATATTTACTTAAATTTAAGTATATTTACATTTCTTCGCTCTGGCGTCGAAGTAAAGCGCGGCGTTGAGTTCTGCCACTCAACGCGCAATGCCTATACAATTCGGCAGAAAGTGGGGAACAGAGTGTCTTAACACTAGGTTCCCTCTGCGTACCCTTTGTTTCCAAATAAATGATTATTATAATATCAAAACGTAAGCAAAACGAAATGTGATTTAAGAAAAAACAGTAATTAAATTTTAATTATTTACATTTTATTTGTAAGTGTAATTGAATAAAAAATATTTACAGATTTATATATTTAATATATTTAATATTATTTATTTTATATATTTTTTTAAATATGGGAGGCTGTAAATTTACCAATACACAGCAGATATGTACAATATCATCAATGCAGTGAAATAAATTTTCAGGAATTTTATTTCAAAATTTGGTAAATTCTTAATCTTTGCATTATCTTTTCGACATGAATTCTTACACTGGCAATATTATATGTTTCTTATGTCTCTTCTCTAAAAAAATCACTCTTATTCTGAAGGAAGGGGGGCATAACAATCTTCACTTCCTTTCCACTTCGATCTATAAGTGTTCTTATTTCTGGGAAACCTTTATCAGCTAAAACAATATTGCTGTCCAAATAATCAATTCGGATTCTATAGTCATTTGGGAATCACTGTTTCATCCACCAGCCACTTAAGACTTAAAAGAAATTAAGCCTCCAGGAGTAATACCTATGAGCAACTTAGCAGTAAATCCCTTCTTGTAATGTGAATAACAATATACATGGTTATCTATTGATGCAGGAACTTCTATCCTCAGTTCAGTGCAATCAATTATTACTCTTTTATTACTATAATTTGGATGGAAACAGTCTGGCATGGTGGCTAGAACAGTATCTTTATTTGGCCAAAAAAACAAAATTAGTTGTTGATTGAGCTAAATTTTCTAAAGTTGTATAAAAAAATCTTGCAATAGTTGTTCTGTGAACATCAAACAAAACGCTTAGAGCTGAAAATGTCAAGCTTGTTTTAACTTTAATTAAAAAAACAAATAGTCTATCTTCTTTGGAAATACTGTATTTGGATTGGACTGATTGGTTGATAATGTTTTTAATAATAATTGGAAATTGTTGAATGTTACACCTGCAAGATCTATAAGTTGCTCATCATTACAGATAAAGAAAATATTTTTTTTTTGTTGAAGTCGCCACATCTGTGTATGTTTTTTGAGATGTATTACATATTTTGTTCTTCATTTTATTGTAATTTTTTATATAAATAGTTGAGTTGTCTATTTCTGTTTGTATTTCAGCATCACATACTTCGTTATAAATATATCTATTACATATAAATGTATTTGTTGCATTGTAGAATTTCGAAAACATATCAACTTGACATTCCTGATCAATTTTCAAAGTTATCTCTGCTTCTTGATATGTTTCCAAGGATTGTAAAAATGATTGGTTGGTTTGTTTGGTGTTAGATAACTCATTTTTCATTCTTCGTTCTTTTAAACGTCTGTACCGCGATATAGACTGATATTCATTTGATACTTTTGCACGATAGATTGGTGGAAATATCGTCGGTATATAGCTGGGACTGCCTGACTCGTCTGATTTCTTGCCATCAATAAAATGACCACTGCATATTAAATCATTTGGTTTTGGGCGCCATGGTGATCCATCGGCGCTAAACCAAAATTAAATTAATGTAGCTAAAATGTATTCTCTATGAACAGGATTTGAATAAGGCTATGCTACTTACTTCTTTCTCTTGACGGCAGCTATCCATTTCTTGCATTGCTCAATTTTCCAAGCAGCACTTGGGAATCGGTAAAACTTGCATTTACTATTTCTGCCTGTATTCTTGCAGTTTACAACACAACAACTGCTGTGACTCATTTTTAATAGGTTAGTAAAACTTAAACGATAAGTCCAACAGATTGCTTTGACATTAATAAATAATAAGTGACAAAGCCTACACTTTTTCTAATTTTGGCCACCATGAGCGCTGCGAGCGTTTATAATACCCTCACCTAGTACTACGCACCCTGCCAATAACAATCTAAGAGTTGGGTATTTTAATATAAGTGCTGTGATTGTATTTGAATAAATCGAAAATAAAAAAATGTATTAAGTCTACACGATCATACAATTTCAAGTGATTATATATATTATAGCGTGCCTAGTAAAATTTTTGTGTTCGCATCGTTTTGAACTTCAGCCCATTTAGATTTTTCCAAATTATTATTAACAAGTGACTCCAGTAAGGAAAGTGTATTGGTGAGTAAGAGGTCATTTTTCAAAGAACCTTGTAGCGAGCCTAGAGTGCCGCTTTTTCGAGACATGACCACAATTCTACGGGGTGTGAAGGTTATTTCCTACCTTCACTGTGTAAACGGATGAGGTCTGGATTGGTTTGGTTAATTAACAGCCACCAGAGACTCGGCATTCTCGTCGCTCGCACCACCCATAAGGCACGTGTAGTGTAAGATTAGGATAAGGTGGTAGATCCTATGGACGCGAGCTATATTCACCCAATGTTAATTAATAAGAAAAAAAATTCTTAGTTCCATTTTGTTATCGTAGCGTCAGTAGCAACTTTAATATTATTATTGGATATGGCAGCCCTGCCACTTAAAATGTGAAATGACATTTTAAAGTTTTCCCCCTCTTGTCGGCTTCTTTATTTCTTCTAAGAGGGCTTAAAGGAAAAACTTCATATTTATTGCAAACCTTAGTTCAAAAAGCGTCATATAGCTTTTTCGCCCTCATTATATCATTCTTTGATTTGTAATTACATATTTCATCTATAAGATAATATTTTATTTACTAAATAAACAAAAAAGACAAGTGTAAATAGTTTCGCTGTTTTTCATTTATACTTTTTAAAATTAAATAAAACATGGATATACTACCAGATTTTCATAAGTTTACGTGGTAAGTTTGTTTTATTATTATTTTATTCGCTCTGTATAATATTTTTACTGATTGAATTGTGTAAAATTGACGCGTAAACAAAAATCGTAATGTAACCACTTATGACTCGTAATATCGTTCTTACTTTTATAGTTAAACTATTAGGTAATAATTTATTGATTATAAACAATATTAGATAAATCACTTTTTCAAACAATTTTAACTTAATTAATTTTATTCTAGAAGTTATATTTTTTTAAATTTTTTTCAGGTGCACGAAAGATTGGAATTTATCTGAATTAAATGAAAAAGAAAAAGATCTACTATACCAATGTAAAGATATAGAACCAATAACATTAGTTGATGATATTGAAGAAATAATTCAAAACAGTAAAAAGTTTCCTATAAAGTTCCCCATTGATACTATAAGGTCTTATCAATGCAATAATTGTATTTCTTCAATTTTGTTTAAATATTTAGAAAACTTTCTGTGAAGCATGCAATACAAAAGTTATATATTATTTAATTAATTTTTGTTAGCTTTACTATGTATTCCACATAACAGAGAAGACAAGGAGATTTTAGTGTTATAACATTCCATTCCCTATTTTCTTACATAAGAACAAGCATGGTGAAACCTAATGATGAGGAAAAAAATGAGCAATTAATTCCAGGAAGGGATTAAATTCACAACCATTATATTTACAGTTAAATGCAATACCATGAATCACAATAACATCAATGGATTACACAAGATGTTATAAAATTACATATTATTATATGTATTCAAAGCATTTTATTGTATTATAATTAATAATTAAAATCCAATATATTGTTATATTTAAAGGCCAATATATTTATTTAGCCTCATATTATATTCTGTATAAAGTAGGGTAGGCAGAGATAACTTAATGTTAAGACACTCCATTCACCACACACTGCCCAATGTCTAGGACCATTGCATGATTAATGGTGAAACTCAATACCATCTACTTGCAACACCGTCTATTTGAAAATAATTCATTCCCCTGAGTGGGAATTGAACCCACAATCATTGCAAATACAGTTAACTATAGCCATTATATTTTTTTTATATTTACAGATTAGAACAATTAAAAGAACGGAAACCCTTAGAGAGACTAAAAAGAAATATTATATCAACATACCCTTTAATACATGAAAGAGTTTTACTCTTAATGGCACACTTTTTAATTTATAAGAGGTAAGCTATTTTTAGTGTTGGGTATTACTGTTATATTTTTATAATGAATTATTCATTATATTATATTTTTTTAACTGCTATTTTAAACTGATATAATATATATTATATTAAAAATAATAGTACATTTTTTTACTGTTTAACATTATATGATAAGCAAGCATTAATATTTCAGTGTTGCAAGTTCTAAAATGTGATGATATAAAAAATTAAGCTTTTTTTTAACAAACTTTCATTCCTACTTGTTTGTTAGAGGCTTAGGACTTTCTGAATGTGTTATATGCGTGCAATTATCATGTAAACTTTATTATAGTAAATTATATAAATAATAGGCAATTTATACCCACAGTTTAAATCTCAATCAGGCATAGTCAAAAGTTCATTGATTTTATGTACATTTTATTTAGATATTTACATTTTCTAATATATACACACCCACTCCACTTCTTTTAATTAGCATTTAAAAATATTATTTGGCTAACTTTAGACGATGTAAGCCTTGTTCGTCTATCTGATATCAAATAGCCGCTTTTAGAAAAAGCTCTTTCACACGGCATCGATGTCACAACAATATTACAATCCCTAATAAAAAGTGAGTATAAAATAGGATAGAGTGCTTTACGCTCACGCCACCATTTTAAAGGGCAATCAGTGCGGGGGATTATGGCTTCTTTCTTATACAACTCACATTCCTCATTTGCCTTGGTCGTGGCTAATTTGGAAATTTTTATAGTTCTGATTTTCATGTCGAACTCGAGCCAAATTGATTGTGAGTTTATCTCGGTTTGGGGATCTTCTTTGAGTTGGAGTGTAACATCAACATCATCTTCAGCTAATTCAGATGCTTTCTCTAATAACACGCGTTCGATGTTCGCTAATGCATCCTTGTCCTTAAATGCATGTTGTTTGAACCGTGGATCTAAATATGTGCATAATGCTATTGTTTGATTGTGTTCTATGTCTTTAAATCGATATCTGAGACTTTTCTTTAAGACGGTGATTAATTTTTTGATAGGTACATGAAATTTTTTTTGTATGAGTTGGTCATAAATATTTATTAAGCCTTGTGTAACAACAAGTATTTTACTAGCTGTAAGGTATTTTTCGGCACTCATCATTTCAGTAATCTCAAAAAAAGGTTTCAAAACTTCGAGCAATTCCTCGATGCAACGCCATTCTTCTAAAGGTATTATGGGTAGATTACCTGTTAAATTGGGAGTCGTTGCTCTTAACGCTTCTTTAAGCTCGGCGAAACGCTGTAGCATTAAGTAGACAGAGTTCCAACGTGTAGGAATAGATACCATAACTGTTTTGGCCATATTTTGTGGGATATTTTGAGCATTGATTTGATACTTTAATAGTTTATCTTTGGCTATTGAGCTTCGTTTAAAATGAGCTGCGATTTTTTGTACCTTCAAAATAGTTGATTCTATTTCAGGAATGGCCAACCCTTCCCGGACTATTAAATTCAATTTGTGAATGTAGCACCCAAAATGATTCCATTCTAGCATTTTTGCTGAGTGCACCATATGTGTGTCACTATTATCTGTCACTAAAAAGTTTACCTTTTCTTTTATTCCCCACGAATCCGTCATTTTCTTTAATTCTTCTGCAATACTGGCACTTGTATAGGATCCTTCAAGTGCACTACATTGAATCAATACTGATGTAAATTCTAAAGTGTCGCTGCTTAGGTAATGACCAGTTACTGCTATGTAATGCTCCATGGTCATTGATGTCCAGCAGTCTACAGTTAAACAAATAGAATGGCAGAAATTGTTTAATTTATTTTTAATTTGTGATAATTTATTTTCATACTCTAATGCTAACAATTTATTGGACAAAGTTTTTCGGCTTGGAATTTCATACGCAGGATTTAACGCTTGACTGTATGCCCTGAATCCTTCGTCGTTTACTATGTTGAGGGGCTGAAAGTCCTTCGTGATCATTTTTAATAAGCAATCATCGATGTTCGTTTTCTCATGCGCCGTCAGTTTTCTATTTAAACATGAAGACTGCCTTGGTACTTTTCTTGGAGGGCCATTTGAACCAGTTACTGCTACCGAACCTTCCGCCACCAAAGATGAGGTTGAGGTAGTTGATGCAGAGGTTGAGGAAGTTGATACAGAGGTTGAGGTCACAGGACACACACAACCGAGTATGTTAATCTCATGCAAAATTAAATTCTTGTTTACATTACCAGATGTCCGTTCGGATTTCGAATCACAAAATTCTTGGTACACTGATATGTGTTTTTGTTTAAGATGTAATTTTAAATTTGTTATAGTACTTTTGTACGATAGTTTCTTTTTACAATATTTACAAATCGCTTTTTTATCAATCACATTGTCCACAGTAAAATGGTTCCAAACGGCAGCATTACGTGCCCGAGACATTATAACAAAAATAATAGTAATCAAAACAAATATTTAAGTATTATTTTCAACGTAAATATAATACAATGACAAAACGAACGAAGTTCAGACTGTTATCGAACAAAAAGTAATCGTTTTCGTTATTAGTTATATTTTAATGTAAGTAATATTTGGCCTTTCTGCCATTGAGTTAAAGCTCATATTTGTGCGAGGTTATACGAACGGTGTGAAGTTCGCCAGCATTATTTTATTTGACCTTGGTTGAACTCGATGTAGGCCGGAGCAACTACTAAATATTTCCGATCATTACCGAACCGAAACGAGGCGCCACACGCCATTTTCATAGCAGATAATGAATACTATAAATAACAGTCTGTTGAAAATAAATAATGATTAGAACACTCGAAATTTATAATGAATTATATTATCTGTTGTTTGTTATAATGCCCAACTTTAGCTATTTTCAACATTTTATAAATTAATAAAGTTTTAAGGAAATAGAATATATTGCATTTCTAAGTAACATATTGAAATTTTATGTAAATTAAATTTATTTTTATTTATTATAAAATTTTTTTTACATTTCATATTTAGATTATCCTTAAATTGACTATTATTTTATTAATTTAAAAAATCACTCCTAAATAAAATAAGTTAAATAGCCATCCACTTTCCGCCGAGTTCTGGAGGCATTGCGTGTTGAGTGGTGGAACTTAACGCCGCGCTTTGCCTCGACACCATAGCGAAGAAATGAAAATATCATCATCATCATCATCATCGACAGCCGTCAATCATCCACTGTTGGATATAGGCCTTTCCCAATTCTCGCCACCACACTCGATCTTCAGCTCTTCGGATCCATCCGCTTCCTGCCACTCTCTTTAAGTCGTCGGACCATCTAGCAGGGGGTCGACCCACCGGACGTTTTGTATGGGGTCTCCACTCTAAGACCCGTCTGCCCCAACGGCCGTCGGCTCTACGACAGATATGCCCCGCCCATTGCCACT
>JAATLQ010037696.1:17027-28034 GCA_013421005.1 Heliconius erato x Heliconius himera | reverse complement strand
TCCGGATTTCCTCATTTCGGATTCTATCCTTTAGAGATACACCGAGCATAGCCCGCTACATTGCTCGCTGCGCGACTTGAAATTTGTGGACGAGGCCTTTTGTTAGAGTCCATGTCTCAGCCCCGTACGTCATGACCGGAAGAACGCACTGGTCGAATGCTCGAGATTTCAGGCATTGAGGTAGTGGCGAATCGAAGATTTGACGAAGCTTTCCGAATGAAAATATAATGTAAATAAATATTTCATTTCCTCGATTGGGATCGAGAGGGGATTGAACCCACAACCAGTCGATTTTACAGTCAACACTCTGTGCCCCTGTGCCACGACTGGCCTCAGACTCTGATGATGATGATGATGATGATTAATGTGGGAAACCTGTAATAGTTTCCCTTATTTTTATATTGACATAATTTTCTTTAATGGCATGCTACATTTAATTTTTCGTTTTTATTTATTTTAAACTTAAATATTTTAAATCACATTCTTACAAGAATAATGTTTAAATAGCCTTATAGGCAGAGGGGACCTAGTGACACTCCGTTGTCCACTTTCCGCCGAATTTTCGAGACATTGCGTGTTGAGTAGCGCCTAACTAAACCAGAACGAGAAAATGAAAATATCAAATAATTTATTTCCCCAAGTGAGAATTGAACCCACAACTGTCGCGTTTACATTCAAACACTATGCCACTGTGCCCGGCGGCCTTAAAAAGGACCATTTAATTTTTTTTTATAATATTTCTAGGGAACATGGCTCTGATATTGAAAAAGAATTTTATAAAGACATAACAATACTACAATTGATAGATAGAATATTGAAAGACAGAGCTATATCATTTGTTGGACCTCGCGATAAATATAGATTAATAACAGGGGAAAAAGGGTGAGTTCGAAATATTTCAATTTTATCTTATACATGTATATGTGAAAAGTAAATTTATTAAGCGTGAAGGTGATTTATATCACCTTCACGCTGTGTCCCGCACACAGCATGGCAGGCAGAGGGAATCTAGTGTTGAGACACTCCATTCCCCACTTTCCGCCAATTCCTTGTGATTCCGGAGACACCGTGTGTTGAGCGGCGAAACTCAACGCCGCGCTTTGCCTCGAACCAGAGCAAACAAATGGAAATATAAATCTAAATAAATATTTTATTTCCTCTTATATCGAACTCACAACCAGTCGCGTTTACACTCACACTTTCACTCACGCCACGACAGCCTCAAAGGCCTATATTATTTAGGTATTAATTATTATATATTTAGGTATTAAATTATTAAAATGTGATTGATTATTTATATATATTAAATTTAAAGCTGCGAAGGCTGGGAAGAAATAGGCACACCCAATCAAAAGCCGCCATTATTACTAGAGAATTGTCTGAGCTACGATGAAATGAAGCTATCCGCGATGGTCTACGTCAGTGGGTACACGGAGTGTATTAATGATGGCGAAAGACGTAACAGAGGTGTTGTCAATGAGGATAATGTTGAACAAGAAGCTGTCATTATAGGTATATATCTCTAAATTATAATCTTGTAATATAATCAAACTTTATAAAATTATGTATATGTATAAGCTGCATTCCTGTAAAATTTCATCTAAATCCATTCATTAGTTCTTGCGTAAATGTGGAACAAACGTCCATACTCACAAACTTTCAGATTCATAATATTAATAGGATTAGTAGCAGTAAGGACTACTCGCGGCGAGGCGAAAGGGGGCAAACCTCTTGAAATACACAGATTACAGATAGTTCTATTATTCGAATTGAAACAAGACAAACATTAAATGGTGACATATAATAGAGGTGTTATAAATGATCTATGGGTATTAATGAGTTCGATTTTTGGTATATTTTTTTACTTTTGCACATTTTAGTATATCAAGGTTATAGGGTAAGCTAGTATCAAGACAATTTTTGAGACATTGCTTCGTTCCCCACTTTCCACCGCATTCTGGTAGCATTACGGGTTGAGTGGCGGAACTCAAAGCCGCGCTTAGCCTCGTTACTAGAACAGGGGAAACAAAATATGAAATATTTAATTTCCTTGAGAGGTCATCGAACTCACAACGTGCGGCGTTTACTGTTACACGCTTGTGCCCCTGCGTCATAACTTGTCTCAATTTATTTTCTATATTTGTTGTAAATGTTTATTGCAAGAAAATGTCCTCGACCAATAGGATGACATGTCTTTGTATTGTTCGGTTTCTATTTTCTTTTCTTTTATCTTCTCTTCTCTTCTCTCTATACCTAGTAGGTGAAAAGAACCCAATGTTAAGACACCCCATTTTTCACTTTAGTTACTATATTTGTTAAAATGTAACAAACAATACTGTTATGTTTATGTATAACACTTATTGTTATATAGATAAAGAAAGAATATAGAGAAAGAAAGAAAAAAATATTTTTTTCCAGGTCTCATCGGCCCACGTTTTCATCGCAGATGCAAAATGGATTATGAAGATATATTAATAACGAGCGAACAGAACATTCCAGAAAATGGCTACGGCGAAATTTCTAAAGGATTCTTTGACATATTAAAAAAAAAAGTTAATATAGAAAATCAACCTGCAAAGAAAGCTTTGAGGGAAATGTGGAATAAATTTTATGAAGTATGTATTAAATGTTTTTTTTTTTCGCTTTTTCCCGCATGTGGCGGGGTAAGCAGAGGGAACATGGTGTTAAGACACTTTTAATTAAGGAAAATATTCATATTTAATTATATGGATATCCTTCTATATAAAATTTGAATCCACACCCGTCATAGTTCAGGTAAATATTTAAATTTTAGTTTAATTTCCACTCGAGTAACGACGCAAAGCGCCGCGTTAAGTCCCGCCAAGTGTAATAAATATGAATGTATATAAAGGTCTATTATTAGAAATAAATACATTTTTGTATTAATTTCTAGACCAATCCACGAACTTTCATTGACATATCAACCAATGCTAGTATCGGGAAAGAAGTTAAAAAGGGAAAGAGAACATTTAAAAAGTTCAAAAAGGAAGATGGCAGTGTAAGCAATTTTATATTGTTTACAATTTTAAGTATTGTGTTTTGTTATATTTATATGCATTTTTTATTTTATTTATCAATCATCAAAATATATAATAAAAATGTAACTGATTGTTGTCTGTAAATGGAAGATTATGAGAAAGACTGTTACTGGGAGCATTTATTAATGTAATAGAATCCAAAACAATGATTTAAAATATAATTTTAGTCTGTTTGTCTGTGCTTATGTCTCAGAAACGAACGAAATTAAAAAAGTAAAAAAGTTATATCAGTATAAAGAATTTTGTTTCACTAAATTATGTATTTATGTATATTTTTTATATAATTAGGTTTTTGTGCTCTTAAGAATATAAAAAAAAAATAATTAAATTAGCTTCACGCTGTATCCCGCACACAGCAGGGTAGGCAGAGGGAACCTAGTGTTAAGACACTCCGTTCTCTTAAGAATATGCTTAATATATATGCTTAATATATTGAGCATATTACTTCTTTTTAGTAAATGAAGAAACAACATCTTACATTTCCTTTGTAAAGTTTTTTTTTTCATCTTTTTTGTTCATACATTTAATCATAATTAAAAAAATATATGTTTATTTTGTGTGCTTTGTGGAATCAAATAAAATATAAATGTATTATTAAAAGTAAAAAAAAAATATTCCAGGCTTCATCAATATCCCACAAGGACGCCATATCTAAAATAAAAGCAGATAATTTTGACTCAGAACAGTACGAAAATAAATATATACACGTCACAAAAGGCAAACAGAAGGATATATTTGATAATGAAGTATATTTTAAAAGGATTTGTGTTATAGCTGAAACAAGTCTTGTTGAAGCGGAGTACAGGGCAAAGGAATGTGGGAAATATGCATATCTGAATATTATTGGATGTGGTATGTTGATTAAAACAACAATTTTTTTACTAAACTTGAACTGACTTTTTTTTAATAAAATTTTCTAGAATTTATACAATTGAATCCATACTTTCCGCCGAATTGTCGAGGCGTTGCGTTTTAAGTGATGGAGCTCAACGTCGCACTCGAATTAATTACGAAATAATTATTTTTTGTTTTTTTAATTTTACTCTTGTTACTGGAACAAGAAAATTAATAAAAAGAATTTAATTTTTCTACGTTGATGGCAGTCTGATAGTAAACGCGAGGTTTGTGAGTTCAACTTCCACTCGAGGGAATGAGTTCTTCTCGTTTCCTCGTGCCAGTAACAAGGCGCGGCGTTGAGTTGCACCACTTATTGTGAGTCTCGAAAATTAGGCGGCGAGGTATGAAGTGTCTTAACAACAGGCTCCATCTACCCTGCTATAAATCAAGTTTCCGGCCGAATTAGGTCATGGCGACCGCTCGGACAACTTTGACTTTTTTTATGCGTTAAGCGGGATACAGCGTGAAACTAATATATATTTTTTTATTTCCAGGTCTCGGAGTGTGGATGATATCAGGACATCAATGTGACGTTTACGTTTTAACGTTTTTGGAGAGAATTAAACATTTTCTTGAAAATGGTTTAATTGATCATGTCAGTGATGTCAACTTAGCTTATATTAAGGCTAGTCCTAATATAGAAGGTCAGTACATTACGGTTCCTTTATAGTTTATAGGATTACTTTATTGTCCGTATGTCAACGCGACTTATTTCAAGGTTGCATGCGTGTCGACATGAATCAATGTCAAATAATCAGGTCTATTTTGAACAAATATTATAGGATGTTAGCTGTTGACCGTTGTATCTTGCAATTAGGCAGGAAGTGAGAAATCACAGTACAAAAAAAGAGAAACATCCTGAAATTAGTATTGTAAAAGAGACTTTTATTTAGTATTTATTGTTTACATTATAAAATTGGTACCTTGTAGAATCTTCGTTGGGAGAGTCTGACTCGTGTTTTTTCTATTACGTTTGATATAAAAAAAGAATCTTGTAAAAGACATTCTCTATACATATTATGCCGAAATAAACTTTGGAATATAAAAAAATCTTTTTATTACTAAATAATTTATTGTATTTATTTTGTTATATTGGCTAATTTATTTATTTCCATCTCAGTTTTTATAATAATATTTAGTAACTTTCAAATTTCAGCTCTATTTTCCAATCCCAAACATCAAGACGACGAATTTCCAAATAGAAAGAAAATTTTCTTAGAAAGTGAAAAACATCCAAATGGCAAGTTTATTAATTATATATTGTTAAAAAAGTACGAAAAGACCTCACTGTAAGAACGCTATGAATCCCTCCGTCACTCCACTCTATGAATTATTTTCATTTTCCCACAACGATTTCGCTAGACAAAGCGCAGTGTTGAGTTCCGTTACTCAACCAGCAATGTTTAGAATTCCGAGATATCCCAACTATTCTGTTATATACAGGATAAGCTAAAATGTGATTGTAAACGAATTGAACTTTCTATTATTAATATGAATACATTATTTAGGTGGTATAAACATACAAATGGAAAACAGACAGCCATCATCGAAATTAACAGGCAATGATGAAGGAAAATTACTAGTCATGACTTATCCATGGGACAGTAATGCACATCCTGGGAATGAATTTTGGTAAGATTATAATTTTGTAAAATTATATTTTACGTTTATTTTTCTTTATATAATATAGTAGGGTAGGCAGAATCATATTGTATATACTATACAAATACTTTACAACTGTTCCACAAAGGCCTCTAACTCTCTGCAACAAACTATACTAATGTTGTAATACTAAAACAGTTTGTTTTGTTTATACTCTAATCTCAGGAACTACTAGTTAGAATGAAAAAATCTTTTCACGTTGGATAGCCCATTTGTCGAAGAATATGACATCACGTTAATCGTTTCAATATTTATATTAACTCTACTGCTACTACTAATCATTCGTCGTTCTGAGATTGATTTTGAGATGCCGTTTTCATTCATAGATTATAAGTTTTTTCTATCAATGAAATCGACATTATAAGAAAAATTAATGTAGCAGAAATAAGGCCAGCAATAATCCAGCAACATTGCCAGTACAATACATTCCCTGCTCGAGGAAATAAAATATTTAATATTTTATTTTTTTCCGCCCTGGTAATGTGGCAAAGCATGTCATGCCATGTCTAATTCTGCAGTTGAGAAACTCAATATCCTATATCTCCAGAATTCGGCAGAAAATGAGAATCGAAACGACGTTACACGGGGTTTTCAGGTTCCCTCTAGTTTCCCTCCTATGTGCTAAATGCAACGACAATCCAAAAAAAAACAATGTACAAAGAAGTGGTCTTATGCCTAAATCTCTTCTACCCATCCTTTATTAGGACGAAAATAAACTGTTATAGTTTTAAATAGATTAATGGTAGACTTAATTTATGAATAAATTTGAAATAAATATTTTCATAATAAAACAAAAAACTAATTTTAATTATTTTTCTTACATAAAGGTACGGCAGTCTCCACACTTCAGGTGACCCGGCGGCCGCCTGCTCCACACAAGTGGCTGAACTACACAATGCACATATAAATCCAGCTATTAACGCCTCTAATACAAGAATTATGACTAAAAACGGATTGAAAACTATATTTGAATATTGTTTGAGAAAACAATAAATGAATAAATATGTGACGTCATAGTTTTTGTCTATTGTATTTATATTTTATCAGCTTAACGCTGTATCCCGCACACAGCAGGGTAGGCAGAGGGAACCTAGTGTTAAGACACTCCGTTCCCCACTTTCTGCCGAATTCTGGAGGCATTGCGTTTTGAGTGGCAGAACTCAACGCCGCGCTTAATCTCGACACCAGAGCGAAGAAATGGAATTATAAATTTAAGTAATTATTTCATATCCTCGAGTGGGGATCGAACCCGCAACCAGTTGGTTTTACAGTCACACCTCATGTTTGAGGCCAGTCGTGCCGCAGAGGCACAAAGTGTGACTGTAAAACCGACTGGCTGTTGGTTCGATCCCCACTCGAGGAGATGAAATATTTACTAAAATTTATATTCTTCGCTCTAGTGTCAAGGCAAGACGCGGCGTTGAGTTCTGCCACTCAACACGCAATGCCTCCAGAATTCGGCAGAAAGTGGGGGAGCGTAGTTTCTTGACTCTTCATTTTTCTATATTTATGACATAAGGAATGTATTTGTTATTTTTGCATATTTTAAATGCGTTGTCGTCGGCTTAGACTGTAAACCTGCTTTGTTATAGCAGGTTTACACTCTAAGCCGACGAAAGCATATTAAGCAAATTATCAATCAAGACAAAAAACGCCTTTAAAAAACTGTGAGCTTTATAAATTCGTAAATTGATTTAAAAGTAGGATTTGTATTTTACAGTTTCGTATAGTTTAAAAATGTGTATAAAAAAAACAAAAAACTTTTAAGTTTAACTTTTACTGGGTACTTGGAATCACGTATATTGGGTATGTGATCCCTCTTAAATGTTTATTTTATTCCGTTTTTAGTATTTGTTACAGTGGCAAGAGAAATATTTCCTCTGAAACAACTTTCAACTGCCTCAACTATAACGATTCGTGAGATACAGCTTGGTGACAGACAGATAGCTTAAAGCAGAGCTCCTGTAATAGAATTCTGCTTTTCTCTTTGGATACGGAACCTTTAAATATATATATATTTTTATATTTTATTGTTTTGCTTAGACAATGTGTGTAATAGGCTCAAAAGGGAAAAGTGAATAAAAATAAAAACTTAAATATATTAGAAAAATTGTCATATTATTATTAAATTATGTGTCCTTAACGTATTTTATTTAAATAAACATTATAATCTTCAGTTTATAATTTGTTATGAAATAAACCTTTTTTTATCATTGAAATAATAACAGCATTATCACAGTTTCAATATAAGTTATTTTTATATTTAATATATTTGTTTTATAATTTTAACTGATTATATGATAATTTTCTTTTATAATTACTTTTTAGAAAACAAACATTTTAACGTAGCGGGATTTTACGTTTTCTAATTCTTATGTGTTTTCTAAAAAGTATTTTTCGTTCCTAAGTGTGGAAAAGATGGCCAAATGTGGCGCAGGGGCACAAAGTGTGACTGTAATCCGACTGGTTGGGGCTTCGATCCCCACTCGGGAAAATGAAATATTTATTTAAAATGAATATTTCCATTTCTTCGCTCTGGTGGGTGCGTGGGTGGTGGGAAGTGTCTTAACATTAGGTTCCCTCTGCTTACCCTACTGTGTGCGGGATACAGCGTGTAGCTAATTTATTTATTTATTTAAGTGTGGAATAACACTTTAAAGATGTAAAAAACTATGAATAATAGTTTTATTATTTTATTAATAGTAATAAAGTAATAAAACAATTATTAATAGTTTTTAATAAATAATTATATGTTCATATTATCTATTTGTGTCCATTTATTTATTTATTTTTGTAAAATGTTTTTATTAAAAAGTTTCACATAAAGAATGTTGTTTGTATCATTTAAAACGAATTTCCGAATGATTTTTACATAGCATTGTGAAAGTGGTAATAATATAAAGAAAATAAATTGTTGTCCTTGAGACTAGTTTAGTAGAGTTGAGACTTTAATTAATTAGCGTTAAATCAGTTTTATCTCAGGATATTTTTACAGGATTACTTAAATGAAATTATAACAATATTTAACTAATAAACTACCTAAGTATAGCAATATGTAAATCTTATTCGTATCGTCTTATTGTTTGCCGTTCGATACAATCACATTTAGGTAAGTATGTATGAGAAACGCTAAAACTACGCAAGCGAAGTTCATACATATTATACGTTTTTATTAATATTGTATTTATATATTCACATATAGCAACGTAGAGTGCAACAGGAAACCTAGGGTTAAGAGACTTCGTTCCCCATTTTCCATCGAATTTTCGATGCGTTGCGCTTGCGTGTTGAGTGGCGGAACTCAACGCCACACTTTGCCTTGTTATCAGGGCGAAAAAAATGGAAATATTAATAAATAATAATACGTTTTCCCAAGTGAGATCGAGCCCACATCCGTCAAGTTTACAATCCGTCTATGGCACTGCGCCACGAGGGTTTCAAATATATTTTTAAAGTTAATATGACAATTTGACATTAAGAATGTAATTTCTCTTATGTTTTAAATACAATAATTATTTAATATTTGAATACCAGTGACGTATTACGATAAGCATTAGCGACACAACCTTGAACAATAAAACTGCGCAGTTTTTGCAATAAATATTTAAGTAGCATTATATAAGTAAGGGGCCGTTCAAGTATTACGTAAGCAGTTTTTTTGCAATTATTGACCCCCCCCTCCCCTATGTCATCAAAAATAAACAATCCTCTTACCCCCTCCCCCAATGCTTACGTAAACATTGGTATATACATTTTTTTAAGGTGTTTTTTTATTAATATTTTATTTGTATCTACATATACAAAAGGACATGTTCCCACTGACTGAGGTAAGACGCACGCACAGCCGTAACCGCTGATAGTAGAAACGTGAAATTTGGTCAGATTTTTATTTTCGAAATCTGGAAATCCACTAAGAAAGCCATTTGAAAAACTTTAGCCCTAAAGGGATGAAATAGGGGTTGAAAGTTTGTATGGTTTTTTTTTAAATCAGCACCGATTTTTATAAAATTTTAAATCAGACTCTTAAAAATATTTCTTTAAACACATGTTTCGTCACTAAGGGTGCAAATAAGGGGTTGAAAATTTGTATGGAAAAATCCTTAAATTTTTATAAAATTTGAAACTTAGACTCTTGACAATGTGCCGTTCCCGCTAAATATATATAATAAACATATATATTATATTATTAAACTAATAACTTCTGCTTACGTAATTACTAGCTAGGCCCCCCCCATCCCCCATGTCATCAAAAATAAGCAAACTCAAGACCCCCCCTCCCCCCTACAGTGCTTACGTAATACTTGAACGGCCCCTAAAGAGAAAATATGTCATCTCGTGCCCTTGAGAATTGGTAATAATGTTTTTCTTTTGGATTTTTCATACTCATAGCAAAATATAATGTAGATGCAGGTGGTTGAGACCAGTCGGGGCGCAGCGGCACGATATGTAACTGTAAAACCGACTGGTTGTGGGTTCGTCCCCACTCGAGGAGATGAAATATTTACTTAAATTTATATTTCCATTTCTTCGCACTGGTGTCGAGGATAAGCGCGGCGTTGAGTTCTTCCACTTAACAGGCAATGCCTCCAGAATTCGGTAGAAAGTGGGGAACGGAGTGTCTTAACACTAGGTTCCCTCTGTCTACCCTGCTGTGTGCGGGATACAGTGTGAAGCTGATTTAATTTATTTTTTTTAATGTCGGGGCTTGCCTTCGATATTATTTGGCAAATCAAAATCATATTATTTGGAAAATCAATCAGCGAATATTAATAGTGGTGGTTTGAAATTGACTAATGTGTTAAATTATAACAAAAATATTAAAAAAGAAACAGTATTTTAATTCCGTATAAAACAGATCTACCAATCGTTTTTTTACTAAGTTTTTTTTTAGGTTAAGGCCCAAGTCACTTTAAAATTTCGAGGGAAAATGGCAAAAACTTTATAAATTAATTTCTTTACACTCATGTCTTGTTTGTCTGTCTGTCTCCACGTCCGTATGTGCCAATTTACGTTAACGACGGGCTATAGAGTTAAAACTTGGTAGGTAAAGCTAATTGTATGTTATCACTCTTTAACAGTTTTCAAACAAAAAAAAAGAAAATAAGGGGAAAAAGCATCCCAAAGAAAAAAAAGAAAAGAAATAAATTTTTTTTCCCAGACTCCATCATTTCACGATACAGGTTTCAAAATGGTAAAATAAAATACGTGTACACAACGGAGGACAGTAAAATACACAGAAATTTAAATTTTAAGTCCACCTTCATTTAAATATTCAATCAATTTATGAAGTGATATGACAACTGGTATATATATATATATATATATATATATATATATATATATATATATATATATATATATATATATATATATATATATATATATATAT
>JAATLQ010037696.1:5702-16927 GCA_013421005.1 Heliconius erato x Heliconius himera | reverse complement strand
TCGCACCGGTTCAAAACATTCATAGTACCTAGCAAAATAGAAATAAACTACGAATATAACAAACAATGAGTAATTTCTACATCGTATGTTTTCACGTCCAATTTCTAATGAAAACAAAAACAATAACACAAACATTCGAAATTTGTTTTTCTTAATTATAAATGATACGCCTCAACATTAAATAAATAACATTTCACAATACCTATATCAATCATTCTTTAAATTTAGACGTATTGTAAGTGCTTAAATTCATTCGTTACATATTAATTTAAGTAAAAAAGTAATCATACTATACATTATAATACACAATTAAAATTTGCAAAAAAATAAAAAAAATATATTGAATTTTAAAATATTTATCTCTAATCAGTAATCACTAATCTCAAATGACATGACGTGTGGAACAGACGCTTCTTCCTTATGTTTTATCAAATGATGGGCGTGTTATTGATTACTTTTATCAATATTTCCCTAAGATGTAAATATCAACCCACATTTTTGAGTAGTAACTTCGATCTCTATATCTATATGTAAGAAATTAAAATATTAAATAATTCATTTCCCGGAGCGGGAATCGAACCCAAACAGACGCTCGTGCCCCTACGCTACGACGTCCTACGTTCTGGTAGTTACTATGAAAAGGCCAAATGAGACCTCTTGTTATCTTAGTCCAATACCCAATCTCTACTCTTGTTTTAATATTGTACACTATTAGTATATAAATAATTGAATATTTTAGCAATTTTAGCTTTATACCATTTTATATTAATATTATATTACCTTGACAAACACGTTAAACACGCGTTCAAAATTCAGTGGAAAATGGGGAACGGAATGTCTTAACACTAGATTCCCTCTGTCTGCTCTGTTATATGCTGTAGTTAAAAAACCCCTGACATATGATAAGTAAGAGAGCTGTAGTATATTTATAGCTGCATTTTATTAATAAACAATCTGCGACTACAGAACAGTAATTAATACTATGTCAACTTGTTTTTCATGCGATGTGTATAATGTTACATATAGTGTTGCTACGTCAATATGTAATGGATTTTATTTTGATTATATAAAAAAAAATCAGCTTCACGCTGTATCCCGCACACAGCAGGGTAGGCAGAGGGAGCCTAATATTAAGACACTTCGTTCCCCACTTTCTGCCGAATTCTGGAGGCATTGCGTGTTGAGTGGCAGAACTCAACGCCGCGCTTAGCCTCGACACCAGAGTGAAGAAATGGAAATATATATTTAAGTAAATATTTCATCTGGGGATCGAACCCACAACCAGTCGGTTTTACAGTCACACTTCGTGCTGCTGCGTCACGACTGGCCATTGATTATATAATAAATTAAAAATATTAAAAGTTACTAAATGTTACTAAGAAATTTTAGTTTAAGTTACAGTTATCCACCTAATTATGTCGGCTGTTCAATGTGACTCTGTCTCCCAGTCGCTCACAGACACATTGTAAGGAACAACACTCAGAGAATTACTGTTAGAACGGTAAAGAAGCTTGATATATTGTATTGACATAAAAAAATAACTAATGAAAATAAATCCCTGAAAATAACTTACACCTTACTAAATCATAAACTAAGAGCTTATATCTTGTAATTAATATTTTTTATCAGCTGAAATTACAGCTCATAAAATAATTGATTAATTATAAGATTCCAGTTTTATTATATAAATAAATTTCAATACGATTTCTACATTTTATAAAACGAGTAATATTATTTTTAAGTACAACTATGATACCTTATAAGTCCCAAATAATACGTGCAATAAGACACGTATGAAAAGTCATCTTTTGATATAAATCTTGGACGAATATTTGAATTTCAAACATTACAATTTTGTTTTACTTAATAGTCTTCAAATATGATGGCAATAATAAACAAAAGAAATTGGGGATTTCCCTTTGTCACTGCTGTTATATAATCTCAAGAGTCGCTCTATTTTTGATAACGGAATATCGATTTCAATTACTTGCTGCACATGTTAAGAAAAATAAATACGAATAATAATAATCACTAAAACAAATATATAATACTTTTAAAAATAAAAATTATAAGATATAATCACGTAAGTACACTTTTCCGTTACTATTTTGGTACAATTTTGTTTTAATTACAAATCAACTTTATTATTAGAAAGTATAAAATTAAATGGAATGATTATTAAAAATAATAGAAAAATACGTATAATATATACCCTATAATATATAAGTAATAATTTAAAAATAGCTTAAGTTGACTTTTAAATAATTAAAAGTATAAGCTAGAACTGTAAGTATCTGCAAGACATGCATTTTTTGCTTTCTCTTTTCGTTTACTTCAATTACGCAACTAGTCTAGCAATGCCATCAGATGGAGACAATAACTTATAGAAGAACACAGCCAGAAGTAAAAGGTACGTCGCCAAAATTGGAACGGTTACAAACTCGATCATACGATGTTTATTTACAATTTGAAATATTTTCATTGCCCCAAACAAGAGGTGTGTCGTGTGGCGTCACAATTCTATATCGCGATTCGTGAAACGTGAACGCAAACATGTTTTTGCATGTCTATAAAACTACTAACAAATCCATATTCTAGTTCAGTTCGCAATTTTCTCTCGTTGAAACAACATTGAATTAATAAAACATAAAATTAATAAACACGGAAGTGAATAACAAGGACTTTTAGTGACTTGATACGTTTGTTTTGATTTGCTTCAATTGGTAGCATTGATCGCGCGATCTGACGTCACTGCGCCGTCTTGTCATTGATCTATTTGTGTTATTGGCGAAGTTTTGATATATTTGCCAAGGATTTACGCAAATCAGCAACGTATCTCAAGCAACAATATCAAGTGTTCACTTGGCTTGAGATATATACGTGATAATAATATACTGTGGACAGTTTTCTCGAAGCTCTTCGTGATATAAGTTGAGAACGTGACTACAGTGCAGTGTGACAAATTTTATTCGTTGAATAAATCTTTTTATTGCACTTATAAGTTATTTGAAGTGCTATTTTAATTACATATTTTGTATTGAACAATTATTAGCTGTTTAAGTGTTGAAGATGTCGTCGTTAGGAGGACAGTGGCGGATTATTCGCCACTACCTTTCTATGAGCAATTTGAACTCTGAAGTAGAAAAACTAGTTCAGAAAATTAAACCAGCTACGCCTGAACAATGGGAAAGTGAGTTAGCATTTTGTAAAAATAAAAGAACATACACTATATTTATGATTTAAGTAATGTTTATTGTTGATAATATTTGTAACAGCAGTGTTTACCTTTAAAATAAATTTAGAACTTTTGTTTATAGAGAGGCTTACAAAAGCGCAATGACTTATAAACTGTTAATATATAAATAGCCCTACAGAACATTACAAAACTCTTTATGGAGTAATAGGGAAATATAAGATCTTACGGGTGACTGACCTCAGTTTATTGATTGACTGCCTACTGGCATAGCATTCATAAACATTGCTTGAATAAATAATTGAATTTATTTTGTGTTCAAATCGAATCTTATATTATATATATCACAATTTTTCTATTTTCTTGTAGGTTTAATTAAGAAATTTGAGAAGGCGGTGTCAGTTAGGCTTGCCCAAAGTGTAGATATTAAAAATGAGGACCAAAAATTGCAACATAAAAATAATGCAACAACAATTGAAGAAACACATACAAAAATCAAAGAAAAAAATGAAAAAGAAGACAAAATAAGCCAAGAAGCTCTCACACTTGGTTCAGAAGCCAAGGAAATTACATTTGAAGGCCTTTGGCAAGGGTTAAAATTGAAGAAGGATTTACATTTTGGAAAAATATCTGAACCTAGCTGGAAAACTAACAAACCTATTATTACAAAGGTAATGTAAAATGCTAAATGATAAACATTTATTCCTTATTACTAAAAATTTTATAAAATCTTTAAATCATATTTATTTCTGGTACTTATGTATTAATGTTACTTACAGATCTTTAGTTTTTAAACATCACCAGTTAACATCTAAAATTTTTATGACAAAACATAAAATAACATACTTTATGAATGTTGTTGTTCAGAGTGTTATCCATGAAATATATTTATGGGTATCATTTTTTTTTAAATAATCATCAACATCAAAACACTATACATATTTAGATTTTGGTGGAAAAGGGCCAATATAGAGTTTAATATACATAGATTCACAACTTTATTTTCTTTCATATAAGATTCTAAACAATTAAAGTTGTTGTTTGAGGTGATTATGGTACAGGGGCAAAACACAAGATTTATGGGTTCAATTTTCACTTGGAGGAATTAAATATTTTCTACTTTCATCCCCTTGCTCTAGGAATGAGGGAAATGGTGGTGTTGAGTTCCACCTCTCAACATGTGATGCCTCATGAATTCTGTGGAAAGTGTGCAACGAAAATGTCTGAATGAAGAATAGAGTGTCTTAACACTAGGTTCCCAGGGTCCCTCTGCATATTCTGCAATGTATGCGGGATACAATGTGAAGCTAAAATATAGCAGAGTAAACTAAATAAATAAATAATATTATTATTTTACACAAAATAAATAAATTCTGATAAGAAATTCTGAGATAACTTTTAACACTACTGTATTACTGACACTATCTAATAATCAGTTGTTTTTAAATGTCCATGATGTTATTTTATGTTGAATGAGTGAAAGTGGCATGTAGAATGTATGTTTTGACATATGGCAGATAATAGAGAAAGGCATCAAAATATAAATAAAAAGATTTAAGATAAACATGCTAACTAAATGTTTAAATTAAAACCTGTTCAAAGTTCAAACCTTACCTGCAATAAAGATTGTGCTTTATGCTAAATATCCTGTCCCATTATATGCTGTAGCTAGAGGGCCCTAGTGTTAAAAGACGTGTGTTTTTCATTCCCCGCTTAATGCCCAATTTTCAAGACATTGCGTATAGAGAACGCGGAACACAACGCCGCGCTTTGTCATGTTACCAGAATGAGAAAATGCACCACAAGGTCCTCACTAGTGCTATTTTATTTATATGCATAAATACATATATACTTATTTCTTACGTTTTATATCTTATGTTCTTACTGTTGTTCATTGTTTCTATTAGATTTTTTGTGTCCTTTTGTTTATAAACAATCAAAACATTTTTGCATACAGAAGAAGTATGTGATAATAATATTGCTTTAATATTATTTTTGAAGTAAACTGTAACATTTTTATGTTTTTTAAATAACTATTACATATATTATGTATAAATAAGCTTATATTTATTATATATTGTATATTAACATCAGGGTAATGACATAAAAGTAGTTCAAGTGGTGTTTTCTAGTACACATCATGTATCGAATACATCCTTGAGATATTGAAATTTTATATGCCACAGATGTTATCAAAACATAATGAGTTTAATGCAATGAACATTTTTTTTATATAGTGTATTATTAAATTAATAAGGTTTTATTTTATTTTACATGTTACTAAATCATGAATGGCAGAGATGTTTTATTATCAAAAGACTATTTTCTACTTTATCCAATAATTTTGATAAAGTTATTGGATAAAGTGTGAGATATATATGTAATAAATGTGTGAGAGATACCACCATTGGTGTACCTATATATATTTTCTGGAGGGGCCTGGGCTTTAACTTTGCACAAATATATTTGTGCCCAGGCCCTATTAGGCAATTTTTTATAGTAAAATTTCTGGGATGAGCACCAGACTATTACAGGGTGGGCACGGCCCACTCGGCCCCATCTCTTCCTACGCCCATGGTCATTCATCTTAGACATTAGTAAATACATCTACACTATGAAATCATTACTACTAAATTATATTTTTTTATATTGAAAGTAATTATATAGAACTAAATGACGCCGTCGTGGCGTAGCAGCACAAAGCGTCTGCGTGTTGCAACGCTATGGTTGTTGGTTGGATTCTCACTTATTGAAATAAATAAAATCATTATCTCATTGTTGTGTTGAATTCCTCAAACTAACACACTATGTGTCTAAAATTGGGCGATATGTGGGAAACAGACTGTTTTAACAACAGCTTTCCTCTAGCGACCTTGCTATATATGCAGGATACAGTGTGAAACAAAATAATATACATAATTTTATATTAAAATTAATATATTTTTAAATTTTATTTTATTGTTCCAGACTTCAATTCATTCTCGTACGGCCTATGTAATATCAGCAATTGTAACAGCAGAGACACCTGAATGCCTATTGAGAAGAACTGAACATTTTATTGAGCATTTGCAACAGTATCCCGAATCTAGAGACTATGCTATAAAGGTAATATTGATATTAAATTAAAATTACTTTTATTTGTAGAAGCCGAAGTCGACATTGTGGCGCAGCGGAACAGCGTGTCATTGAGAACGCCGCGGCTGTGGGTTCAATTTCCACATGAGGGAATCAATTATTGCTTTTATAGGAAGACAAAGTGCAGTGTTGCATTCCACCATTCTCTTAACATCTAGGTCTTAACATTAAGTTATTTTTGTCTTTCCTGCTATATGCTGGATATACATTGAGGCACCGTCTGACTGTAAACATGATGGTGATAAGTTTGATTCCTTTACAGAAGAATAAATCATTTTCATTCACTTGTTCTATAAGGTAATATGTGGTGTTGATTTGCGCTTCTCAAAAGCTCTCCCTCTCATCTGGGATTTGGGTGGAAAGTGGAGAATAGTTTGCCTATTTCAATCTGCATACACTGCCTTACCCAGCATTAAACATATAAATATAAATTATTTTAAGTGTTGAAATATATTAAAGGGATTTACAATATATTTTTATATATTTTTTTATAACAGGAAGGAGCAGTCAGAGCATTATTGCGGGTACAGCACAAGCTTAAGCAAAATGAAAATGAAAATACTAAAGAAGTGAAAGGATTTGTGAATGAGGTAATTCCTTTTTATATTTCTTATTAAAATATTTATCAATATTAATGTATCCATCAAAATATATAAATAATGTTTATACTATACTGTCTAGATTAATTTTCTTGTAAGAAATTTATAGAGACAGATTAAACAACTATTATTTAATCTGTAATATGACATGATATAAATATATGTATAATATGTGTAGGTTGGTTACAAAGTTTAAAGTGATTGTAACATTTTTATTTAATATATTTATTATTTTATACAGCATGAAGATAAAAAAATATGTAAAAAATGCAGACATTTTACTCCACACTCTAACTCATAAAAATAGTGAAATTCTATAAATTTTGTGGAAAACTAAAATATAGTTTACTTTTTTTTAGGCTTTAGCATTACTAGGATATACAGGCCCTACAAAAAGCAGAGGGCCAAACATTTTATCCATCGACGGCGGTGGTATAAGAGGAATAATTGCAATAGAAATATTAAGGCATTTAGAGAAATTAACTGGCAGGAAAGTCCAAGATATGTTTGATTATATCATAGGAGTCAGTACTGGTGCTATAATAGCAGCTGTGATAGGTCAGTATAAGTTTTTTATTATAATATATTTATAAGAATATATATTTATTTAAGAATCAGTTATAGTTTTGTTGTTATGACTTTATAAATAATCATTGATAAAATATTTTTTTGAATTACAGCGAGTGGAGCAGGAACATTAGAAACAGCTAATCAGATGTACCTAACACTATCTAAACAGATGTTTGGCAATACCTCACTTATTGGTGGTTAGTATACATAGTTGTTTTTTTTAAACTATTATCTTGTGTATAGCAAGGTGGGTAGAAGGATAATAATGTTAAGGCAATTCTTTCCCCACGCACGGCCTAATCCAAGGGGCATATCTTTTTAAGTGGTGGAACTCAACACAGCACTGTTGTTTTTTACCAGAGCCATAAAGTTAAAAATAATACATTCCTTCAAGTTTCAATCAAACTCACAACTGTTAAGTTTACTGCGAGACATTGTCCCACTGTACTGAATGGCCTCAATTTATTCTTAAATTAATTATTTTTATGTATATCATAATGATGATATACATATGACAATTGAAAATATGTTCATAGTTTGATTACATACTAATAGAGTCCGCTGTGTCACAGTTGCCCAGCATGTGACTTCGATTCTATTCACGCTCGGGGTAATTTATTATTATTTTTTTACTTTGATTGTTAGACAAAGCGTGGCTATGAGACCCGCCAATCGATATCTCGAAAATTGGACGTTCCATGGAAAATGGAGTGTTTTAACACCAAGTTCTCACTGTCTATCTTGCTATATGAGGGATGTAGTATTATTTTTTTTAATATTTTGTATTATCTTTAGGTACATCCAGACTAGTATGGACACATTCATACTATGATACAGACGCATGGGAGAAGCTACTTCAAGAGAACCTCAAAGATTGTACTCTAACTGAATGTAATAGACATAACACACCTAAGGTTAGAGGTCGATTTTATTTTCCTCTTTAAATGAATATATTTTTAATAAAAATACGACAATTTGAACTTTATGTTTCCAAGAGGCGTAAGTTTTCTATGAAAGTAATTTAACTTGATTTTCTTTTCGGGTATACAGAGACAATTTTGTGTTAAGCCAATTGTCATTCTTTATTTTATGTTCATGCTAGTAGATAATTTAAATAGTATTTTATCGAATTACAAATTAAACTTTATTTTTTAGTATTTTTTTATTATTTCGGTAACCTAAACCTGATGTTGCATTTCGCTTATTACTCCTAGTGGGAAAATTATTAGCACTGTTTCCTGCCCAACAGATGGCGCTAGTGTCGTGCGTGGTGAACTCGGGCTCGCGCCTGGCGCCCTTCCTGTTCCGCACGTACTCGTGCGGGTTCCGCGTGCGCTCCGTGTTCGCGGGCAGCAACCGCGCCCGCCTGTGGCACGCCGTGCGCGCCTCCGCCGCCGCGCCCACCTACTTCACGGAGTTCGCGCTCGACGGGCTCGTGCACCAGGTAATGGATGCTAGTGTGGGCACACGCTTTGGTACGCCTCGTACAAACTCTAAGATAAACCGTCGGTGACGATTTTGGTGCCCGAGTCATACGACACGTGACAGAGCTCTCCGCGAGCAAGAGTGTGTGGTCACAAACTTCACACTGCAATCAACTTTGGCTAGTACCTGGCCGAGGAACTTCAGAATTTGTGCAGTACGCCCTTAACGTTTAATGATTTATGGTAGATTTTTTAAAGTATAACTTAAAGTGATTATTTTGGGCTTAATGAATATTATATTCAATGGGCAACAACCTATTACATTTTTATTTTCAAATGTACATTTACATTTTTATTAATAGTGTTTAGCAGTAATATATGAAATTAAGATAAATAGTTAATGATAAAGGGGGGAACGAAGTGTCTTCTAGGTTTCCTCTGCCTACCCTGCTATACATGTGATACAGTATGAAGCTGAAAAAATAAGAAAAATAAATTGTGCTTAGATGAATGAAAGTTACCACTTTATATCAACGTAAAGAACAAAAGACACAAATAATATTTATTTTGTAAATAAAGAAATCTCAAGTTTCGTTTTCAATGTATAATTTTTGTTTTACAGGACGGTGGCATAATGGTAAACAATCCTACCGGTGTAGGTCTCCACGAAGCCAAGCTATTATTTGGTGCAGACACTATCAAAAATGGCACAGTCATATCAGTTGGTACAGGCAAAGCGTTGAATAAACATTTAGACTACCAACTATTGAGTAAAGGTCTAGGAAAAGAAAGTTCTGGAACAAGCTGGAAGGACAAGTTTAATAAGATTTTGGATTCTGCTACTGATACTGAAGGTATTTTTTTAAATTTAGTGGATAAGTATTTCTTGTTGGATGTTTAATTATATACAGCATTTCATGTAAGACTGATAAAAATACTCTTTTTAAAATATAAATATACCATGACTAAGATATAGATTTTAATTATTTATTTGCTTATTTCAATTTTAGTTACAAAAATGTACTGCACTCATTGTACGAGTGCAGTACATTTTTGTAAGTAAAATTGAAATAATCAACATATAACAAAAATGAAAACATTTATATGACAAAGTTTTATCAACTTCACGCTGTATCCCGCACACAACAGGGTAGGCATATGGAACCTAGTGTTAAGACACTCTGTTGGTCACTTTCCGCCGAACTCTGAAGGCATTGCGTGCTGAATGGCGGAACTCAACTCCGCGCTTTGCCTCGACACCATAGCGAAGAAATGAAAATATAAATGTAAATAAATATTTCACTTCCTCGAGTGGAGATCGAACCCACAACCAGTCATTTTACAGTCACACTTTATGGATCTGCGTCACGATTGGTCTTAAATTATATGTATATTTATTTAATAATTTAATTTAATTCCAGGTGTACATTTAGTTATGAACGACTTACTACCACCAGGCAACTACTACAGGTTTAATCCCCCACTAATGGAGGAATGCGCCATGGACGAAATCAATCCGGAAAAATTGGAAAACATGGTGACAGATACAATGGCTTATATAAGAAGAAATCAACACAAATTTGAACAAGCAGCCGCCATGTTGATACGTAAGAGGACTATTTCACAACAAATAATGGACTACGTCGATTATAGAGGGCAATTGATGGGAATATCCCACGGCAAGTGACAATTAAAGAATCAGCAAGATTATGAAACTTGCTGAACGATTGAGTGAATGGAATTGAATGGAATTTTCAGTAATTTGATTTTAATTGGATAATTAATTTGAATTTCGATTCGACTTTTGTCGATCTAAACTTGATAAGTGAATGGAATTTAATGGAAATTTATTTTTCCAGTCATTTGAATGTAATGGGATAATTTGATTTGAAGTGATCTGTTTGAATCTATTTACTTAATGGTAAATGACTTAATCTTAAATGATAAGACAATTGATAATATGATTGAGTGAATTATGTTTTGCTTCATTTTATACTTAATTCTTGTAAACCTAAGAAAATCCAAAAATTCTAAATTTCAGATTTATCTATTAATTACTTTTATTATGAAAATATACCAAATTTGTATTTTCATAATTAAAGCCACATTGTTAATTAACAATAAAAACAATAATAATATAAACTAGACCTTTTTTAACTTTCTTGTAATATAAATTCAGCTTTGGTGCTAATACTGGCTCATTATAAATTTAGTTATATATATATATATATATATATATATATATATATATATATATATATATATATATATATATATATATATATATATATATATATATATATA
>JAATLQ010037695.1:0-61621 GCA_013421005.1 Heliconius erato x Heliconius himera | reverse complement strand
GGGTAGGCAGAGGGAACCTAGTGTTAAGACACTCCGTTCCCCACTTTCTGCCGAATTCTGGAGGCATTGCGTGTTGAGGGGCAGAACTCAACGCCGCGCTTAACCTCGACACCAGAGCGAAGAAATGGAAATATAAATTTAAGTAAATATTTCATCTCCTCGAGTGGGAATCGAACCCAGAACCAGTCGGTTTTGCAGTCACACCTCGTGCCGCTGCGCCACGACCGGCCTCATCATTCATCGTGTTTACATTGATGGAATGAAAATATTACTAAATAATAATTCTTTAACTGGGAATCAAACGCATAACTGTCGTGCTTACACTCACACCTTTGTGCCCATGCGCCACGATGGCGGCGTGTTTAAGTGTTTTTCCAATTAAAGTGTTTTTTCAGCTTCATGCCGTATCCTATACATAGCAGTCAGTTCCACAGCTAGACAGCATACTCAGTAACCTGATTTCCAATATTTGAGACATCACGTGTCGATTGGCGGAACTCAACGCCGTTGTTTGTTTTCTTACCAAAGCCAAAAAATGAAAATAATTCATTAACTTGAGAGTGAATCGAACCCACAACCTCTTTTGAAGTATGTTTATTTACATTTGTCATGATTTGGTTAGATAATGTTCTTGACACTTTGATTATATTAAAAGTAATGAATAATATTCAAGAACACACACATTGTTAAGTTTAATTAAAGAATAAACAAAAAACGACTTGATAATGAGAGTCATTGACATAAAAATATAGAATTTGAATCAACAATTATTAATCAGTGAAACATACAAACCCAAGTCATACATATCTGTAACACATAGGAGGGAAGACAGAGAGAACATGGGGACCTAGTGTTAAGACTCTCCATTCCCATTAAGACACTTCAGTCCCCCACTTTTTGTCGAGTTTGCCTCTTTACCAGAGCGAGGAAATAAAAATAATGCAAATTTAATTTCCTTAAAGGGGGAATCAAACCCACAATCTTTCGCGATTTCAGTTGCATGCTGCCCCTGCCCCTGTTGCTTATGCCACGACTTGCCTCATTTAGTATTATTCATCATGTTATATAATTTTACCCAATTTTTATTAAAACACATCTTAAATTATTATAATAATTATATATATGTATAACTAGTCAACTAAAAAATATAACATACCTATGATAAATTGCTATACCGTGAACAGCGGGCCACCTGTCTCTGACATCATTACAAATACCCTTCATGGCTTTCAAGGCCATTGACTCATAAGCCTCATATTCCAGTCTTAGCACCTGAACAAACAAATTAATATAAATATTTTTTTCAGTTTTCTTTAAAGCTTCATACTGTATCTCTCATGTAAGCATATTTTTCTGGCTTAACTTTACTCTTGAAGTTATGTAATGTAAAGGTATTATTTCTAGTCTCTTAGATTTAATTTTTTGTTGGTATAAAGTTTGGGGCAGGCACAGGTATCATGGTACCCTTCATTTCTATGCCCATGATCACTTATATAGCAGAATAGGCAGAGAGAAACCCATCCTATTATGAAGACATTGCTTGTTAAGGGGATGAGGAACCACAGTTTCTTTTTTTACCAGATCATGGAACTGAAATTATTTCATTCCCCATGTGAGAACAGAACTCTCAACTTCATTTTTAGTCAGAGCATTTACAGTCAGACACAGTACTACTGACCCACAACGGCCACACAATATTCAATTCTAATAGATGTTGATGCAATATGTTGTCATAATCGAATATGCAAATTAAAACCATATGGTAAATAGATGGGGTGACCATGGGTCACATAAAACTGGTGGTAAAATATACCACATTATCTAAGAAATAAACAAAAAAATATATAATCACCTTTTTTCCTTCAAAATTATCCCTAGTAGTTCCAATAAAAACAGACACTGCACCACAACTATCATCCACAACCAAATCGCTAATAGTCTCTACAGACAATTTATCTACAGTTAACTTTAAATGATCCATGTTTTAATATTTATATATTTATAAATAAAATATTATCCACCACTCAATGGTGGAATCACAGCAATAAGATCACTTTCTCTTAATTCTATATCTTTTATATCAGAACAAACTTCTTCATTCTTTGCCAGCAAGATATTATTTTTTATTATTTCTAAATTAAAATTTTTGATGATTGTATTTAAAAGTTGTTCATAACTTATTTTAGTAGGTAAATGTAGAATTGCTTCTCGTGTGCCAGCTAGTTCTTTTGATTGAGCAAAAAATAATAATTTTATTGGTACATCATGCTTAATTTCCATATTTCATCCTGAAAATTGTAATTGTAAATTATTAATATATATAATTATCTTTATAATGCTGAAAGTAAAAACGTATTTTTTGTACCACTTTATTTGTTCAATTTAATAATATGCAAGGTTAAAACTGGTTTTACTTAACAACTGTTTATAATTTAATTAAAACAAAAAACACAATAAGCTCTCACAACAGTGAAAGACAAACTAAACTTGTGTGCAGTAATCGTTTACTATAATCATTTCAATGTGATATAATTTTTACTTTAAAAGTTTACGTGTGCTGTGTTGTTGCAAATATAGTCAATTAATCACACTATTACATACGCAAAAAATAAAAAACTGGTTATATTGACCGAAAATGTTTAAGCAAACGATAAAGGTACTCCGAAAATACTTTCTACTCATTACTTGAATGTTTTAAATTATTCGATATATTTTTAAAAGTTATTCGACTTGATTTTCGGAGTATTTACATGAATAAAAATATCTTTTGAATGTGAACTTTGGCCAAAAGCACGAACTAAGTGTGTTTACGCAACTTATGTGAAATTGGATAAATTTGTTTATTGCTAAATAAAAAAAAGTGAAAATTACAACCTCTCTTATTATATAAAGAAACAACTTTGGATAATTATTAATTAAGAACTATTCATTTTGAAATGATTTTGACGTGATTTTGACGTACAAAGTGTCTGGATTTTATTGCTTCCTACATGACAATTTTAATCTGTGGAGAATTATTATACAGTAACTGTATTACAGTACTAATATTATTATAAAAAAATAATGTGGTATCTCGCTACTATCGCATAAAATATATATGTATTATTTTTTATCAATCGAACACAGCGTTACACGTTCTGGTGAACGTAGAAGGAACATATGGCTTAGTGATCCAAGCACTTGGAATCGTTCAAATTTCTATATGTTGTCTAAAAAATATTTATATATCTTAAGTGAGTCTCTTTACAAATGTGTGTAAAAACATTTAACAAAAATATTACCGTAAATGGGGTCAATAGAAAATATTTTTAGATGTAAAGTCAGATTATTGCAATGTTTTAGTAAGTCTAATACAATAATACACAAATACAAAACAATTTATATTTGACTATATTGTATTTTAGTTTTAACATTTACTAAAGAGTAAAAAGTACTTATTTAGAAAACATATAAAAATTTGAACGTAGCGGGACTCGAACCCGCCCCTCCTGGAAACCGACCAAGCGCTCTGACCACTAAGCTATCAAGTTCTCATCAAGTTACGTGGATTTTTTTTTCTAAATAAGTATTTTTCTTTCCTAAGTGTGGATTAACACTTTAAAAATGTTTAAAATGAGTAAAAAGTATTCATAATATGTTATAAAACACAAAGATATCAGTAATTTCTATTTAGACTCCAAATAGGAGTCAAACAATTTTAGTGCAAATAGAAAATTCTAATTAAATTAACTGATTGCTCAGAATATTAATTTAAAAAAAGTAAAAAAAAATGTAACCCGTCTCTTGGAAATAATGCATCTCTTGGAAATCGTTCGAGCGCTCTGACCCATAAATACAATCTCATTAGGTTATGTCGAAATTCTTTAACGCTTGTTATAACTTATTTATGTTATTAGCATCTCTGTAGAAAGATTTTGACAAATTTTCACTTATCCAAAGATTTAAAATCTCTAACACTTAGAATTATTATTTGCCAAGAGAGAATGCCAATATTTTAATAATTATTAAAGTGTTATTCCACATTTAGGAAATAAAATTACTTATTTATTGATAGGGCATGTAGTACACGTATTATAGTGTGTACTATAACTACATACCCTGTATTTTATTCAACAGAAATATATTTTTTAAACATAATTAATAATTATTATAAATAACAAAAATCGCTTCGTGTGTAGACTACTTTATCATTGACAGTGACAGTTGACTTTTGAAGTAAATTCAAACGGTTTAAATTGTTGACCGGTGTGTGTTCGAACTTGGCGTAAGTCGTAACTGATTTTTGGCAAGGTTCCCTCGGGCTCGAGCGCGCGTTACATAAAATGAACGTCGCACCGCTTTCAGTACAAAAAGGTTAAAAATAGATTTTCAGAGTGAGTTGCGTGCTCGGACATTTTTGTTTTCATATGACATACATTCCGCCTTGCTTTGTAGTTGCTTTAGAAATTGTGAAGAAGTGAAACTAAAATCAGATACTGTAAACATTGGACTGAATTTTTTGTTGATACGCTACGGTTTTTGAACTATAACACAAAAATAAACTTTGAACAGTGTTATAATTATAGTTTGTTTTGAATTATATATTTTATGATCGTGAAGTGTCTTGAAGTGCGTTGATAATGGCTTATTTGGAGTCAATGGATGTGGACCACATTGGAAGTGATTTTGATGACAAGGAGAACTCTATACAAAATAGCAATGTGTTGCCAAGAACGCCTTGCACAGAAAAAGGATATGAAGAGCTGGACGTATCCGAGCTTAATATGAAACTAAGGTACTCAATCACTCCAGCATCATCGCCTATGTCTAAAAGCTATACAGCAAATTTTAAAGAAAACAAAATTATGAGCCAGGATGATATTCTAAATAATACAATGACTCATGAAAATTATAATTTAACCCGTTCTTTTAATTCAACATTGACAAAATCTGAATCTGTTTCTAAGTCACCAAAGCTACCATTACAAGTAGTGTCAAATGATCAATTATTAAATAATACTATGAATGCTTCAGTGCACAGGTCAATTGACACAGATGCTAACTGTACAATAACACTTAGTGGACCTGACAATATTGATGAAAATTTATCATTGCCAAGCACTTCATCATCTTCAGTGCACACACCCGAAGCAATAACACCAACAAAAGATATCCCAAAAGATGATGGAGGGTCTCCTATTATGCGGGGCCTTAAAAGTGTATTAAACATGTTCAGATCCTCTCAAAGTCCAATACCTCCCGAGGAACTTTCGAGTAAAGGTTTAAATTCATTAGATCCTCTTTGTAAAGACACAACTATACCACCTACAACTTTAGCCTCGACACCGATCAATACCAATAAAAGTAAAGAATACAATTTCTCTAAGTGTAATAGCCCACTTAAAGATAGTGTTATTTTCAATGATGACTTAGAAAAAGAATTACAGTGGAAAGAAGAAACAACAATTATATTTAAGCAAGAAAAAATTCCCATTCCAAAGCTTTTTTTTCAACAGCCTCCATTAAAATCAGAAGAACAATCACCCTCAGACAAAAATGATAATGTAGAATATATGGATATATCTTACAATGAATCTGTGCTTGTTGACAAAACTATGACTGAAATAGAAAATAAAACTATTTCTAATATTGTTGAAGTTACTACTGGAATAGAGTCTGACAGTGAATTTGTGGACTGTGAGACAACTTACACTAAGAATGAGGAACAATCAAAATCTGAATTGAATACTTTAGATAGTGAAGATAATGCAAATAATAATACAATTGATATAAATTGTGAAACTATTGAAAAGCATGTTGATGAAGAATGTCTTACTTTAGATAAAACAACTAATGAAATAGAATCAAAAAATTTAAATCAAACTAATATTATTTCACCAGATATATTGATTGCATCTGATATTATTCATGATGTTCATAACAGTGATGAAAACTTGGTCACTGAAGTTACAGAAACTCATAATGTAATATTAAATGTGATAGATGATATGTGTAAGCTATCAGAAGTAGAAAATGAACATCCTTTAGTAATTAATGACAATAGTAATATAGAATTGCAAAATGACATTATTAGTGAATTAAACTCTGCTCATGAAACGCAGCTACAAGAGGTCACAAGTGCCAATGAAAACAAACAAGAAATGCAAACAGAAAATAAAGAGAAGAATCAACATGATGTAACAAAACCTTTAAACATAATAACAGATTATCCAAATAATGAAAATATACATAATTCAGTCAAATGTATACAGGAAAATGATAATAATGATAATTCTATGCAAAATTCTGGACTATTAAAAAGGTATGATGTTGAAGAAATTATTAATAACGCAGAAATAATACATAACAATTATGAAGAAATTAATAATCTAACTATAAATGAGAACAAAACTGTAATTAATTTACCACAAGTAAATAATGAAAATATTTTGTTGAACAGTAATAATGATACTATTGTTAATTCAATTTTACAAAACATAGACGAAAAAGTTTTGAGTGATAATTTTATAGATAATAATTGTAATCACAATATTAAAACTAACATAAAAGAGCCAATAGATAAAGTAATAAATGTAGATTCAAATAACTATGAAAATAATTATAATGATATTAATTTAAGTTTTCAAAAACCTATGAGTTTAGATGTTACGTTTGATAATACTAATGCACAGTGCATAGGTGATAGTAACAAGTCAGAAGAGAAAACAACTGAAGAGCTCAAGAATATACATGAAGTTCATGAACCATTGCCCATTGAACTATCTAGTGCACCATCTGATTGCCCACTCCCATTTGATGAAGATTTGGATATTCATATTTTAAAAGAAAATCTTAATACAGAAGAGAATATCATTATATCTAATAATGGCAATCTTAAAGATATAACACAACAATTATGTAATGAAACTTTAGAAAATATAAATAGTCTTACAGAAGAAATTATGATTCCCAATGAGTCAGAAGTGACAGATGGAACCATTAACAAAACTATAGAAATTACTGAATCTACAAAAACATTCAATTCTGGAGTGCCTCCTGATCATCCGATGATTCCAGATAATATAAATACTGATACATTTATTAATGACAATAATGACAATGTGCAATCTTTTGAAGAGGTTCGGTTGGGAAATGAAGACGACATAAATATTGATAACAACAAAATTGTTACGAGTGAAATGGTTTCTCCTTTAAATATAAAGTCAGGAAACGATGATATAAATAACCTCAATAATGACATTAAAGTAGAAAATATTGAGAATCCATTTGAAACAAAGACTAAACTTCAACAGTCTCCGCCAATTTCCCCAAAATTAATCCGAAAAGGATATAATATTAATTTTGATGAAATAGACGATCCTTTTGCTACAAAAACAACTATTAGGACTTCCCCACCCCCTGAAACTTCTGTAAATACAACTATAAATCACACATCTCAAAAACAAATTGAGCAAAAAAGATTACAAATGCAAAACCGGCGAAAATCTCAACCAGAAAGAAGGAGACAAAGTACAACCAAAAAACAATTTAATAAGTCCTTTGAATCTGCGTTAACGAAACGTAAAATCGAGGAAAGTATAGATATTAGTAAAGATAGTTCATGCGATAATGCTATTATTAAAGCAAGTGAACCAAATTCTTGCCTAAGTGAAGAAGTTGTAACACAAATGGTCAATGACATTCAAGAAGACTGTAAAGATTTCGAGATTCACTCACAAGACGAAGAGAAGCTTAATACAATTGAAATGAAAGACGAAAATACAATAGACAAAAAAATCTCTGAAATTGAATGTTGTAAAGAATCCTCTGTTACTAACACTGTAAATAAAAGTGTTTTTAATTTACCAGAGATTGATGACGTAAATTTTAATCCTTTTGCTACCAAGTCAAGAGTTTGTCAGTCGCCACCTCCATCAATGACTCAAACTCCCAAATCATTAAATGATGACGTCGAAAGCGAATATCAATTAGTTAATGATATAACAATAAATATTGAGAGTCCTGTTCAAGAAGAAAAGCACATGTCACCCAGTGCAAGAAGCATTGATTCTTTAAAAGATACTGATAGCAAAGATAGTACAGCTCAAGAGGTTAAAACAGAAGATGAAGACACTATTGAAGGTCCATTTTTCGAGGCAGATGATCTCACTGAAGTTGAAAAGCAATCAGATTTTGAATTAAATAATGACGATATGCCATTTGAAGATTTTCCTGTTGAATCTAATACAGATAAAAAAGAAGAATTATTTATTGACGCTGAAGCCTTTGAATTTCTTCTCAATCAAAATAAAAGTAATGTAGTAGCGGACAGTGGTAAAGAAAGTTTATTTCTTAAATTTGATCCACTCTTTGCTAAAAGAGTTTCTTCAGATGGTGTCCTTTCTGCCCTTAATAGGATAAAAAAGAGACAAAGTTCGCCGATAAAATCTACTGAGACAGATCAAATTAGTGAAACTTTAGAACCGACAGCAGCATGTACTACAAGAAATGAAAGTGAGGAAGCCATTGATGAACCTGATAATATTATTACGACATCAAAACCTATGATGGTTGTGAATCCTGCGGTTAGTTCTCTTGTATCACCAAGGAAATCAATGACACCTCCCAGAATTAACAGACAATCTCTCACTTTTACGTCACCAGCGATGGCCGTCATTGATAGATTACTCTCATTGAGCGGTAACACTTCGTTATTAGATCACGACACAAGTATTCAACAACCGACTAGAGAGTGTAACGATACTGATATTGCCCTCACTCAATTAAGAGAGCTTTTAGCTGAGAAAGAAATACATGTGCATAACTTAAGATCAGATACCAAAGAACTAAAAGAAAGATTAGCTACGATGGAGTCACAAGTAAGGACATTAGAAAAAGAAAGCGAGGAAAGACTCAAGAAAGTAAACTATTTAAATGATCGCCTCACAGAAAAAACTAAAATGAACAAGAGTATGGCTGTTGTGGTAGAAGAGTACGAAAGGACGATAGCTAGTTTAATAGCTGATATGGATCAAGAGAAAAGACGAAATGCTGAAGAGAGACTAATGTTGATTAGTGAAAGAGATGAGCAAACTGCTCACCTCGCCAGCATGGAGGTGTCTTTTAGTGATTTGCACAGCAAGTACGAGAAAAGTAAACAAATTATATTGAGTTTGAAGGGAAATGAAGATACATACAAGAAATCAATAAAAGAATTTCAAGTTAACTTCTTGAAAATGCAGAACAATTATGAACTGTTGAAGCAGCACGCAACATCTAAGCTGAACCACGCAAACCAAGAACTTGAGAAAATAAACAAATCGCACGAAGCGGAGGTCCTGAAACTGAACGCTATGATAAAACGCAAAGAATTGCACATAACGTCTCTAGAAGAATCACTAACACAAAAGACCAAGGCCAATGAGGAATTGACGGCCATTTGCGACGAGCTAATAAATAAAGTCGGCTGAACCGATTTTGATAGTCAAACAAACTATTGCCTTTGTGATCTGATTATTCACGAAACGCTTGTGCACTTATCTTGCGATAAGTCGCAGCAAGTGACCTCAACCAAGTGCCAATTCTCAAAGAAGACTGTAAAATGTGATACTGTTTGGAATTATACTAAATACAACTTTAGTGTGTGTTGATATTGTAAAAATACTTGTAATCAAAGATTTTAAATTTAAATATCTGTTTTTTCTATAGGTATACTAAAGGTAAAATTATTACAAATGCAATTTATGAAAAAAGAAAAAAAAATAATTAAATCTTACATAAACCTAGAAAATGTGGTCTCCACATTTTGATTATGCTGGACATGCTTGACAATAGATTTTCATGTAAAAAAAAATATTTCATATGAATATAAAAGCTATTTAATAGATTTCTCTAATTGTATAATGAATGATAAATATTTTCCTAGATTTATTGAGTTAGTTACATAAAAATATTATAAGATTTTGATGAGCATTATTAATAAATAAAAAAAAAACAAATATTTTTTGACACGGTATTGATAAAATAATATTTTTATACATGTTTAATAAAGACAATATTGTATGTTATAGCCATGGCTAAGTATTAACTTAAAAATATAAAAAAGTTTATTTCAATAAAAACAGATTAAAAAAAACTATTTGTAAAATAGAAATTAACCTGAACTTTTTAAATCTCTTTGATTATTTATGCTTTAAAAAATTATTAATATTTTATTTTCCAATAATAATTATTAAAAAAATATCCACTCTTGTAACTTAACCTGAACCATTCCTAAGAATCTTTATTTTCAAATTGCTTTAAATTAAATGTTTATAAGAAATTATGATTAAAGCACTTTTAAGGTTTGTTTGTTTGTATGATCCATGTACATTAATCTCCCTCTCTCTCAATTGTTGAATCTTATATTTTTGTATCATATTGTGTTATAGATTATTATTTTAGTTAATAAATGTATTGACTTTCAAGTTCTTTTTTTAATTTATTTTATAAATTTATCACAGCTCAGGCGTGTCTGTAAATGCGACAGGTTGTTGATTACCATTTAAGGAAATTAAATATTTAATATTTTTATTTCTTCGGTCTGGTCTCGAGGCAAAGCGTGGTGTTAAATTTCGCCTCTCAACATGCAATGTTTCTACAATTCCGTGGAAAATGGGGAATGGAGTGTCTTAACACTAGGTTCGCTCTGCCTGTATGTGGCATACAGTGTAAAGCTAAAAATGGATTACATTACGATTATTATTAGTTACTCAATTAAACCTTTTAAAGTTAAAAATAATTTATTTTGCCTTAATATTAGATATATTTATAATGAAGCTTTAACTAAATATATTTGAAAGATTTATTGACATATTTGTATTTTTTTTGCTTGCTTAGTAAAATAAATAAACATTTATATAATCAAAATACTAAAATTCTTTAATTGTATATCCTGGAATTGAATTATAGCGTGACCGTGACGACGTGACGACGGCACGCACTGGTGGGTATAAGTTAATGTGATACTGGTTTAAAAATATCTTTTGTTTAGTTTATTTTAGCTCACATAACACTGTTCATTATATAGAAGTCTTTTTGTATATTTGAAGTAGGGAGCAGGGTTTTAGGCAATTTAATCACTTTTACAAGTCCAGTCGTGGCGCAGGGGCACAAAGTGTGACTGTAAACAGGTTGTGGAGTCGAATCCTGCTCGAGGATATGAAATATTTAATATTTTATTTTCTTCGCTCTGGGCTACGCACATAATACACAAAAATTTGTCCTGTTAAATAAGAAACATATAGCTACCATAAACATAAGTATATTTTTAGTGGACATGAACCTATAGTCATCGCGTTTGGTTAAAATTTTAATTTATTTATTTCTAAGCTAAGAAGATACCTGGATGCTAAGAGAGAGACGGAGGATTTGAGGCCTCGATTTAACTAAAAGAAAAGAAGATCACTAGTACCTAAACAAGAATATCTCCCGAGGATATCCAGGAAAAGGTTGATGACATTAGACGACGCGAGAAATAAAAATCATATTAAAATAAAATATTTAAATTAAGAAGTTGAACTTAAAACATAACACCCGTTCAGATGAAAAAATAAAAATCAATTGGCCGTTTCTATTGATTTTCTAAATGCATATAATTGTGTAACAACCGGCTGTTGGTAATATTTCACACGTAAGTTTACTTTATTGAGGCCACTCGTGGCGCAGGGGCACAAAGTGTGACTGTGAACGCGATTGGTTGTGGGTTCGATATCCACTCGAAGAAATTAAATATTTATTTACATTTATATTTCCACTTCTTCGCTCTAGTGTTGAGGTTAAGCGCGGCGTTGAGTACTGCCACTGAACACGTAATGCCTCTAGAAATCGGCGGAAAATGGGGAACGGAGTGTCTTAACACTAGGTTCCCTCTGCCTACTCTGTTCTGTGCGGGATGCAGCGTGAAGCTGTATATTTAAAGTATATTCTATTTAGGTGCATTATGTCGTTTCCAAGCGCTATCAGCCGTGACCGACTTATAAACACATTTCATTCTATCGATATCGTTTTATAATGAAAATTGTGAAAGCTATAGTCATCGCGGCTAGTTGGTCTCTAATATATTATATGTAAGAAATGCCTAGAGAAATGATTTGTGTGGCTGTTTGTATATATGAAGATTATTTTGTAATTAAGGCCATCTTTGCATCGTAGAAATACTTATTTTGATAGTAAACGTGATGTTTGCGTTGATGATGTATGAGAATTGAAGTGATTCACTATTTAATTTATTAGTTTTTTTTTGTGGCCAGTCGTGGCGCAGCGGCACGACGTGTGACTGTAAAACCGACTGGTTGTCGGTTCGATCCCCATTCGACCAGATGAAATATTTATTAAAATTTTTATTTTCCATTTCTTCGCTCTGCTGTCGAGGCTAAGCGCGGCGTTGAGTTCTGCCACTCAACACTCATTGCCTCCAGAATTCGGCAAAAAGTGGGGAACGGAGTGTCTTATCACTTTGCCTACACTGCTGTGTGTGAGATACAGCGTGAAGCTGATTTAATTTAATTTTTATTTTTTTTCAGCTTCACGATGTATCCCGTACATAGTAAAGTAGGCAATGAGAACTTAGTACTAATACACTCCGTTTCGCATTTTCCGCCGATCCTGGCGTTGAGTGGCGGAAATCAACACCGCGCTTTGTCTCAACAGCAGAGCGAAGAATAAAGTGATATAAAAAGTAAAATATACTAACTTTGTTTTTTAATTACACAATATCGTTAAGGTCTTTAAATGGTAATCATTTAATTAGAATCTGATAATCCTGTTTTCCGAGTTTTTCCAAGGCTTGTTTTTAGTTAAACACAAGAAGCAAAATGAGTTACCAAACTTTCACATATATAAATTATAAAAATTACATTTTCTAAATTTTATTTCATTGTAATAATACATAATGAACCCGCTACCTAGCTATATTAGATAAGAATCGATCATCAATCACTTAACTATATATTTATAGTAGAAATTACAACACAATTTAAGTAAATTAAAAAAAAAAAAAAAAAATCAGCTTCACGCTGTATCCCGCGCACAGCAGGGTAGGCAGAGGGAACCTAGTGTTAAGGCACTCCGTTCCCCACTTTCTGCCGAATTCAGGAGGCATTGCGTGTTGAGTAGCAGAACTCAACGCCGCGCTTAGCCTCGACACCAGAGCGAAGAAATGGAAATATAAATTAAGTAAATGATTACAGCAATTAAGAATAAACATATAAATAGTGGTGTAAAGTAATCAGTTAGTACTTGAATTTGGCGCGAAAAATACCTATCGTTTCTAGTAATAAGGTGTCTAATCCTCCAAGCCATCCTATATGACACGCGAGGCGGTACCGACCAGTGCCAGTACGGAAAAAAAAAACCAGGACGTCCCATTTAAAGCTGTATACCATTTACTCAATCCTCATCGCTGGCAAAAGTTCCTTGCGTTCGCCTTCCTCCCGTTGCTATGGCAACCGGGGACAAACAAAACAAGCACTGTCAAACGATCTGCTTTAGCGAAATTCCTGTGAAAGGCATGTACGACGAGACCGTCGAAGTGAACGCCAGAGAGATAGAAAGCCCCAGCTCGGACGAGGAGGCTGTGAAGGCAGCCATGGCCAAGTTTAACCCACCAGTGAGGCATACGGCCAAGCACGACTTCGATTCTGAAAGCGAGTGTGATTCAGCACCCGAAAAGTTTGATAATATCTCTGAGGAGGATGAGGTGTGTCTATTTGATATATTTTTCCACAAGGTTGTCTATTTTCTAGCGTTAAATAGGTTAGGCTATTTGAATGTTGTAATTTGAAATGATATTATTTATGTTGCATTCATTTTGATTAACATTTATGTTATTTCGGAATGACATCGTTGTAGCGCAGTCATTTTATGTTTGAATTTAAATCTAACTATATCTATATATCTAACTATAGATGTAATCTGAAATTGGATGGAATACAGATATAAGAATAATACAAACGCCCCTTAACACACCGGAAGGGGCAATGCTCTCTGATTATGTATATAAAAAGAGGTTGCTAAATAATATGCTTATTTTAATTTTCACGCTGTAATCTTATTTAGAAGTGTAGGACCTAGTGTTAAGACACTCCGTTCCCCACCTTAAGCCAATTGCCAACAAAAAAAAATCTGGAGGCGTTGCGTGTTAAGTGGCGGAACTCAACGCATGCTTCTCAAAAATATATCATAATTACAAATATACATATAGAAATCTTATAATCCTATTGAAAATAAACATCGCGTGTGCATACAACTGCAATCCGCAATATTTACGTGCATGATTGCGTCTATGAATCTAGATCTTTATATAAATAGTAGGTAGCTATACCTATACCTAATGTTTAATTTATAGTCGCCAGAAAGGAAACCGGAGCATGAAGAGAAGAAAGCTAAGACTTCTGACTTGTCGAGACAGTCCAGTAAACGGCGGGATTCTTCTAATTCAGGTATGATTCATATTAGTCTACAAATTGAGGCCAGTCGTGGCGTGACAGGTTCCCAATCGAAGAAATGAAATATTTAATGTTTTCATTTAGCCGCTCTGGTGACGAGATGTGGGGCGTCGTTGAGTTTTGCCACTCAACACGCAATGCCTCCAGAGCTCGATGGAAAGTTGGGGAACAACTGTTATATGCGGAATACAGTGAGAAGCTGAAAAAAAAATTGTTATTATATATTTATCTGTTTCTTTATATGTTTTTACTTAAATAAGCGTTTCGATCCACATTTAGACACAGACAGTGGGGACGTGGGTGTGGAGATAGCTGACCCGGTGCTCGGTGGTGGTAGCGGCAAGAGGCGCGGCGTGGTGATACCGGCCAACGGCGCTTACGATCCCAAGCAATACAACGATTTGAAGGTTCCCCCTGAATTGGACAACGTGTTCCAGTATATTATGAAGTGAGTTTTTGTTTTAGTTTCACGCTGTATCCCGCATAAAGCAGGATAAGTGGATGGAAGCTTATGTTAAGACACTCCGTTGCAATTTTCAAGACATTGCGTGTTGATAGGCGGAATTGAGCGTCGCGCTTTGTCGTTACTAGAGTGAGGAAATCAAAATATATCCGTTCTATCGAGTGGCTATCGAACTCACAACCGTCGTGTTTACACACCCCTGTGCTGTGTTGTACTGTGCCCCTGCGCCTCGTTGGTAATAAGCTAGTAAAGTAAAAAATATGAAGTATGTAAATCACTTAAAAAGGGTCCCGTAACTAATTACAAGGACTAATAAAGTGACCTTTTGACTTGACTATGATTATAATGTCACGCTCTGTATTAAATTTTTATCTTCTTTTTAACATGTTTGATAAAATTTATGTCATTAAAGAAAAAAACACTAGTACAGAGACGTACAGATAATAAATCTTTATTTAAATAAAATAAATAAATCAGCTTCACGCTGTATCCCGCACAAAGCAGGATAGGCAGAGGGAACCTAGTGTTAAGACACTTCGTTTCCCACTTTCTGCCGAATTCTAGAGGCATTGCGTGTTGAGTGGCAGAACTCAACGCCGCGCTTAACCTCGACACCAGAGCGAAGAAATGAAAATATAAATTTAAGTAAATATTTCATCTCCTCGAGTGGGGATCGAACCCATAACCAGTCGGTTTTGCAGTCACACCTCGTGCCACTGCGCCACGACCGGCCTCAATCTTTATTTATTTTAATTTAAAATCAAACATCTTCAAATTGGGCGAAACAGTGGAGAACGGAGTGTCGTAACACTAGGTTCCTTCAGCGTACTCTGCTATAAGGTGAATTATTTTTTAATTAGAAAGTTTCTTAGGTATACACCTCAAAAAATCGACATAGAATTTAAGTTACAACCTTTCGTGCCGGAGTACGTCCCTGCGGTCGGGGACACCGACGCGTTCATCAAAGTGACCGCGCCCTCTGCTGGTCTGCGCGGAGAGCCTCTCGCTGAACAAGCCCTCGAGTTTATTGACAATTTGGGTATGTATTGAAAACTTTAAGATAGTCGGTTCTTGCCAATATTATAGAGGAAACGAACCCAGGACTATTTCGTGGCAAGCCAGCCACTGACTGACAGACACACTAAAATAGTACGCTTAGCTACCTATTGAAATCAAAAAATAAATCAGCTTCACGCTGTATCCCGCACACAACAGGGTAGGCAGAGGGAACCTAGTGTTAAGACACTCCGTTCCCCACTTTCTGCCGGATTTTGGAGGCATTGTGTGTTAAGTGGCAGAACTCAACGCCGCGCTTTGCCTCGACACCAGAGTGAAGAAATGGAAATATAAATTATTGCTACCTATTGGCTTTAATATATTAACATTTATAGTGTTAACTATTAGTCTTAACGTGCTGAATGTTTAAATATAATTTTATCAATATATTTTACAGGCTTAACAATATTGGACGAACCAGCGGCGGAACAAAGTGATTCCGCTCTCCTACATTTACAGCTGCGGGCGATCTCTAAGACTACCAGTGCAAAATCTACTGTTGTAAGTTTGTTTGTATTGAGTAGTTGTTTATATTTACTGCGGCGCGGTATTGAATTCCGTGTATCAACTCGCATTGTTTTGAATTCTGACGGTGAGTAGAGAACGGAGTGACATCAAGTAATTTGTTCCTTAATTTGGTAAATAAATAAAAAAAATATTTGTAAAAACAAAAACCCCGACTGCATAAAACTAAAAAGAAAATAAACAAGTCCAATAGTTTATTAGGATTAACAGTCGGGACCTCTTTAAATTATGCGGGGTTCCTGGTAAAGATTTTAATGATTGAAGAATTACTTATAGGTCGGGGTTTTTGTTTTGACAAATATTTTTTTATTTTTCCCTTTTTTTTAGTATTCATTATGGTAATTATAATCATGATATACCTTTTTGAAATCCTTGTTGTAAACTCCTGAATTTGAGACCCATATTGTGGTATTGATTGTTTTTATTTAACGTCACCTATCTAAGAACACTTGGGCTGCTAATACGAATCTAACGATACCTCAATTATGTAAATCCGTTCAGAGGTTCTGGAGATATAAAGAATAATACGTACATACAAGATACGCGCGAAAAACATAACCCTTCCTTAGCAGTCGGGAAAAATACAGTCGAATTGATGACCTTTTCCTACAGAAGTCGGTTAAAAAATAACTTCACGAATCTCGCATATTAAAAAAAATGAATGATAAGTCTCTCTCTCTCTCTCTCCCACTTTATATCCATTTTAAAGTTATTGTATCACAACATAAGTAAGTAGGTAGGTTTTTTTTTTTTCAGCTTCACGCTGTTCCCGCAGATTGCAGGGTAGGCAGAGGGAACCTGGGAACCTAATGTTAAGACACTCCGCTTCTATTTTCCGTCGAATTTCGAGGCGCGCATTGCGTGATGAGCGCCGCAACTCAACACCGCGCTTTTTTCGAGTGGAATCTATCAAAATCGAACCCATAACGGTCGCGTTTACAGTCACACGTTTGTATCACTGCGCTACGACGACACTGCTGACGGCATCTATAATATATTTTATGTACATAAAAAATGAAAAATGGCCTTGTTGATGACATATATATATACATTATACATACTATAAGAATCTAGAGCTGTTCTAAATCTTACTCCAGTATTGAGATAAGAAAGAAGCGCAAAATTACGATTCGTTTTGTTACAATATTGAATAATTACGTACAACGCTCTAACGAGACACAATTCGTTGGATGGACGGTTTTTATTGGATTTAATGTGGATCATGTTTGTTGATTTTGCTCTTTCTTCACGCTCTATCCCGCATGTTGCGGGTTAGCCAGTGAAACCTAATGTTTAGGCATTCTGAAGTTAAGCTCATGTCAGTTTTCAGGACATAAAATTCGTCAATCTTTTTAAATATATTATTAACATCTAAATAGTCAGTCGTGGCGCAGCGGCACGAAGTGTGACTGTAAAACCGACTGGTTGTGAGTTCGATCCCCACTCGAGGAAAAGAAATATTTACATAAATTTATATTTTCATTTCTTCGTTCTGGTGTCGAAGCTAAGCGCGGCCTTGAGTTCTGTCACTCAACACGCAATGCCTCCAGAATTCGGCAGAAAGTGGGGAACGGAGTGTCTTAACACTAGGTTACCTCTGCCTACCCTGATGTGTGTGGGATACAGCGTCACGTTAAGCATCTACATAATTTCTTCGATGAACATCAAACATACAACTATTGCCTGTAGCCACGGTACAATGGAGTATATTAAATAGTTTATTTACAATTTTTTTTGGGTTGCCATGTCAGTATGTGTATTAGTGCCCACTTCCTAGTATCCGATTGAGCTGAAATCTGGATTATAACTTCATTTCTCATGTAAATTAAATTACATATAATCAATATTGTTCTTACTCCAAAATGGCCGCCGCAACAAAATGGCGGATTTGATTTTTTTACACAACTCACCTAATATGGTTATCAAAGATCGGGTTTGATTCATAAAACATACGACACTACAAAATAAATCTAGAAAGTTTATTTTTAAAATTATTTTCTCACAAAATTTCAGTTGACCCGCAAAATAGAAAGCGCTGAGAAGAACCCAAAATCAATAGAGCGCTGGATAAAAGATGTCAGCGAGTTGCACTCTGCTAAGCCCGCGCCCACGTTCACTTACACTTGGTTTGTTATAATATATTAAATAATTTATTCATAATGAGAACGGAGTGTCTTAACACTATGTTCGGTCTACCTTGCTGTATGCTGGATACAGTGTAATGCTAAAAAAATATTTCGATTTTGAGCAGAAAGTAAATAGAAAAATCTTAAATATCGTAATTTTGTATTAGAATTAGAATAACGAGTTAATTCCGGTTTTTTAAATATAATTGTTTCCTGATTTAGATTTATATTTGTTCCAGTTCAAATTTTATAATTATACTTCAACGGTATTTATTTATATACTAGAAGGCCAGTCATTGCGCAGCGGCACGAGGTGTGACTGTAAAACCGACTGTTTGTGAGGTTCGATCCCCACTCGAGCGGTTGAAATATTTACTTAAATTTATATTTCCATTTCTTCGCTCTGGTGTCGAGGTTAAGCGAGGCGTTGAGTTCTGTCACTCAACACGCAATGCCTCCAGAATTCTGCAGGAAGTGGGGAACGGAGTGTCTTAACACTAAGTTCCCTCTGCCTACCCTGCTGTGTGCGGGATACAGCGTGAAGCTAATAAAAAAAAAGTTATTTGATTATGTTTTCTTCCGCTTATAGCAGGCTGGGAGGGAACCTTAGTGTTAAGGCCCTGGTGTTAGGGGTTCCCACGCATTGCTTAGTTTTTGAGACATGACGGAATCAAACGAAAATGCTTCGTTCCCCTGAAATCGTATCGAACCCACAATCGTCATATTCACAGTCTGTCGCTTTGACACTGCTCCTTTGTAAAATAAGCAGGTATTTTCATTAAAACATTCACATAAATATCAGTTAAAACTATTTTAATTAAACAATAAGTGTTCACTAACTTTCTACAGGGGGTTTCTATTTCTAACAAAATATAATAATGGTATCTATAGAATTATATGAGAAAATACGCTCTCTAAATGCTGAGACTGAGATGTAACGTGTTCATATTCGTTCGTATAAAACACGTAACCTCTTATTATGAGAGATAACCAGGAGGAATTGGAGCGTGACGTCATGACAGACCATTGTTGCCGCTGTATCATATTCTTATATATATATTTTTATATAGTTTGTCCCGACCTTCTTGGGACCGATTTGGATGAAATTTTATGTTTGTCTTTTAATTAGAGTTTCAAAGTTTCTGGATAGTTTGAAAATGTTATTCTAAGGATCTGGTAGGCGTTGTTATATCGCCGTCGTGGTGCAGGGGCATACTTGCTTGCAACTTGCGACTCTAGACTCGACGGTTGTTAAATAGTTGATATTTTTTATTTCTTCGCTCTGGTAACGAGGTAAAGCGCGGCGTTGAGTTCCGCCGCCCAACACCCAATGTCTTGAAAGTTCAGCAGCAAATGGGGAACGGAAGTGTCTTCTCACTAACACATTAGGAACCCAGGTTTCCTCTGTCTTTCTTGCTATGAGCGTGAAGCTAAAAAAAATATATTAATGTATTTATTTAGGTAACGTTTTATTTGTTTTTTTTTTCTATATTTATAACGTTATATATATATGTATATATTCATTTGGGACATTTTATGCCATATTTTTAAAAAATCAACTTCACGCTGTATCCCGCACACAGCAGGGTAGGCAGAGGGAACCTAGTGTTAAGATACTCCGTTCCCCACTTTCCACCGAGTTCTGGAGGCATTGAGTGTTGAGTGGCGGAAGTCAACGCCACCCTTTGCAGAACAGAGCGAAGAAATGAAAATATAAATGTAAATAAATATTTTACTTCCTCGAGTGGGTATAGAACCCACAACCAATCGATTTTATAGTCACACTGTGCGCCTGCGCTACTTGTTAAATACGCCACTATAACGTTATTGTCTTAAGTTATAATTAAACTTTAATTAACAGTCTCTAATATTTCCTATTTTATAGTTAAAAAAGTAAATTTAGTTTTTTATTTATTTATATGATTAAAAATCTTTAATATATATTCATGAGATGATAATAAAAAAACAACAAGGGTACCCTTGTGTCTCTGAGTTGCACAAAGGTGACTATAACGCGACTATTCGATCGCCTCTAATGGTAAAGTTCTCCACTTTCTACCGAAGTCTGGAGCATTGCGTCTTGAGTGGCGGAATTATTATTTTTTATTTCTCCCTCTGGTACAAAAAAAGTGCAGTGCAGCGTTAAGTTTCGCAACTCAACTTGAAATGTTTCGAATCCGGGTTTACTTGTTAGTAAAGAGCGAAGTTCTCTCTCTAAAGCTTGTATTAAGTTGCTAATAAATTAAATATAGGAATTCTGATCATGATCTGTAAATGGATATGTATCTATGTATTTAGACTTCGCCCACTACGTTCTAACGATCCAAGTATTTAAATCGCTTCTCGGTACTGACTCATACTAAAACTAGGTATGTTAATTAACGATTCCTTTGCTAGATGTATTAATATTGACTTGTATTTTATTTTTAAACTGGAATATTTTTTGTTCGAATTGTCAAAGCAGAACGGAGAAATTAAAATACTGTACTACCCCGAGCGAGTATTGAAGCTACAATCATCGTGTTTGTAGTTAAGCACTGTGCTACTGCGACAAGACCGATGGCTAGTGATTTCATTTTATGATTTCTTATTAGTTTAGCTTGTCCATATAGCGCCATCTACCAGGTCTAATTATATTTAAACCATCCAAAAACCTATTAAAACATAAGCATAAAAATAAAATATCATCCAAATCTGTGTAGTCGTTTAGGCGGTGTATAAAGGAAGTTTAATGTGACAAGCATACATACATACAAAATATTTTGATATATATATATATATATATAAGACTAGCTGTTACCTGCGGCTTAGCTCCTGTAGTCATATATGGAAATAACTGGTGCCTCAGGTAGCTCTGGTAGCGCAGGTACAATCGGTTACATCGAAACAATTAACGTGATCCAAAATAGCCATGTTATTTTTTATTCGAGGCAGTAGTTTCTGATATTAGTACGTTGATGCACACTCTTCAGTTTTATATATTTTTTCTTCTTCTTTTTCTCTTTTTTCAGCTATACTGTGTCTTTCGCACATGGCAGGGTAGGCAGAAGACACCTGGGAACCTAATGTTCAGTCACACCGTTCCCTTTAAGAAATTTCCCTTTCCCACTTTTATTGCGACGTTCACCACCACTCAACAAGTGGTAGTCTCTAGCGGGGTAGTCAGAGAGAGCGGAGCGCCAAACGCTATGGTCTCTACATGCCTACCTCTTCCACCTCGCCCACTGTCATCAACCTCTGCCCATGCCCTTCGAGGGGTCCTCATGATATTAATATACAATTATTATATAAAAATAATTTTATCCAATCTATTTTCAGCAAAATGCCCGACATAGACACTCTAATGGAGGAGTGGCCGGAGGTCATGGAGGAGACGCTCAACGACGTCGGCTTCCCACCAGCCAACATCGATTGCTCTCTCTCCCAATATGTGGATTTGGTCTGCGCTCTATTCGATATCCCCGTACAGGGTGACACGTTGAATGATAGAATACAAGCTTTGCATTTGTTGTTTAATCTGTATTCTGCTGTCAAGAATTCACAGTTGTATGCGGAGAGAGAGAAGGAGAAAGGGGTTGGTGGTTAGAATGTGTTGTGATGGTACTATAATAACAGATAGTTATAAAGTATTCAGGAGAACTGTAAACGTGATGCTGACGAGGTCGACTTCCACTCAGGAGTCAGGATTGTTTAGTGTTTTCAATTCTTCTAATTAAACAAAAAACGACATTGAATTCTGTCATTCAACACGCTTTATCTGGAAAATTGGGTGGAAAGTTTGGAGTGTCTTGACACTAGGGTCTCTCTGCCTATTTTAATGACATTTAAGGACCAACAGCAATATATTTTAAATGTTTATATTTAATTCTTTAAGCTTGATATATATTGGAGAACTAAGATCTAGGATTAAGGATTTCGTTTTTAAAATGCATGTAAAAATTAAAAGATGTTTATTGGGATTGTTTATTTTTTTTTAAATATACAATAATAATTTTAAGTTCAATAAAAATAATATTTTAAATATTATACATTGACTTTTAATCACATATTAATTGAAGAAATAATATAAATACCTTATTACTTATATTTAGTACCTTATTGCTATGTGAAAATTCCTAAACAATAACAAAATAACATTTCTTATTTTTAAAATATTGGTTTTTAAACTATATTATGTTTAAGAGGTAATATTCTTATTATATATTTTTATTCAGCTTTACGCTTTTTTATGGAAAAGACAAACGGGTCGGGTTCTGGTCACCTGATGGTAAGTTATCATCGCCGCCCACGACCCCGTGCAACACCAGAGGAGCTACAGGTGCTTTGCCGGTCACCAGGATGGAGATAGATGCGCTTTTTGCAGGTACCCATGTCATATCGACCTGGACCGGGTAGGCCATTCTACTGTTGCGGGCGCCTGGAAGGAAGTTCCTACGAAACCACACAGTGGCAAAGTGCCACGTACTATTCGTGTTAGTAGTCGTATTCATTTGATTAGTTCGTGAGATTAGCGCACAAAAACAGACAGAGTACGTATTAAAACAACAAGCATACTTTGGCAAATGTTTATTTACAAATTCGTTTACAATATTTCAGATAAAAATATACATCCACTACATCTTTATTTACTAGCCTCTACGTATTATATAATCACGTATAATTTTAACAGGACTTTTTTTGATATAATAGTCGCCCGCGGGTTTTCACGTGGTCTTTATATACTAGATGTTTTATTATTAATATTAAATAATAAAATAATTAAGTGAAATATCAGTAATTTTAAATACTAAAGAAATAATATATAATTTTTAATTAATTAAAAAGAGGATTTTACATTTTATTTCCTTCGTCGAGTGAGAAAAAAAAACAATTAAATAAATTATACAATAAAAAATATTACAACCAAATGGATAAAAACATTCTTTTTTTATATTTAAAATAATTTTATGCATTTGAAAAATTATATTGAAAATCTAAAGGAATATGTCAAAAGTCATATAAATACATTCAAGAAAAAATATCACATACATATGTACATTGCAATTATTAAATAAATAAAAAAGCATATTGTAAAGAAATAAATTAAATTTTAAAGTGTTTATTATTTAAATGAAACATTTAAATGGTTATTGGACGGTAACATATGAATAAATATATATTTTATATAGTTTCATGAACTCACATTAGGGGCCGTTCAAGTATTACGTAAGCAATTTTTTTGCAATTATTGACCCCCCACTCCCCTATGTCATCAAAAATAAGCAATCCTCATACCCCCTCCCCCAATGCTTACGTAAACATTGGCATATCCATTTTTTTAAGGTGTTTTTTTATTAATATTTTATTTGTATCTACATATATAAAAGGACATGTTCCCACTGACTGAGGTAAGACGCACGCACGGCCGTAACCGCTGATAGTAGAAAGGTAAAATTTGGATAGATTTTTATTTTCGAAATCTGGAAATCCAATAACAAAGGAATTTGAAAAATTTTAACGCTAAAGGGATGAAATGGGGATTGAAAGTTTGTATGGAAATATTTCTAAATCACCACAGATTTTTATAAAATTTTAAATTTAGACTCTTGACAATGTGCTATTCCCGCTAAATAGATATAATAAACTTATATATTATATTGTAAAACAAATAGTTATATTGTCTACCATACAAACCAAATATAGCCATATATATGAAAAAATAAATAATTTCTGCTTACGTAATTACCAGCTAGACCCCCCATCCCCCATGTCATGAAAAAAAAGAAAACCCAAGACCCCCCCGCCCCCCTACCGTGCTTACGTAATACTTGAACGGCCCCTTACTAAAAACCTAAGTTTCTTTTAGAAATGGGCCATTTTATAACGCTAGCTTAAAATTTTTTCTCGTTTTAAATACAATTGAAATTATTATGATTAAACTAAAATATTTAAAATAAATCAAAATCTTCTTTAAAAAGCTTTCACAACACTTATTTTTCGTGTATGTATGTATGTATTTTACAAAAAAGATCCCTTCATTTGATACCTATATTAGGTAGGAAGTGTAAAAATTTGTAATCCACCATTTTGTTACGGCGGCCATTTTGGATTGACAACAATATTGACATATCAATATAAATATTGTTATAAGTACAGAAGTCATTTTCCAAATTTCAGCCCAATAAAAATCCCTGCACTGGGAAGTGGTTCAAATAGAGTTTGTAAGACCTCACATACACTACCACACATACTAACACTGCAAATCAAAGAAAAACTTGTAAAAAGAGTAGCTTTACGTTTTTTCCCGCATAGCAGGATAGGCAGAGAGAAGGGAAAGTGTTAAGACATTCCGTTTCCCATGCACTACCCAATTTTCGAGACGTTGCGTGTAGACGCAGAACTTAACGCCGTTCTTTGTGTGTTAGAGCGAGGAAATAAAAATAATTTAAATATAATCTAGCTCGGGGCTAGAATCAAATTCACAACAATAGTGTTTATAGTTACAGTTGTCCACAAGGGACTCTATTAATAATTTATTACGATCATATATAAATATTTACAATTTTTATTTTCTAATTATTAATAAAAATAATGTAATAACTTTATAGATTAATAAGATTAAACTATTAATTGCCTGTATAGAATAAGATATTAGTAAAAATGTCTAACGTTATACAAATTTATATGAAGGTATTTTTTTATTATTAGAGGTCCTTTAGATATTTAGAATGTCAAAAGGCCACACCTATTCGGGTTATTATAATTAATTAAGTTTAATTATTAATCTGAGAATCTGAGAAATTTAATTATTAATCAAAAAATAGTAGCAATATTGTAATGTAATTATTATTTTCATAATTTTATTGGAAGACCATTTATAATACAATAACAAATTAGTATATTCAGTTATTACAATCGATTAAAAATCAAAATTGAATATCGATTTTTTATAATGAAAATCGATTACATTTAATGTGTTATTACAGATAATATATATATAGAATAATAAACACTTAAACAGCTCTATAGTGCCTGTTGTTTACGATATAGTGAAAACTGCATCATTATTGGTTTCACATTTAAATTTTTAAACTAACTAACTATTTACAATACGGTCGCTAATTCACAAAGCTTTTATCACAGTTGCATACATTGCACCCACACTCTTTTTAATTGCTCCTTCAATTTTTGTATAATACCAGATAAATATTAATAATTAATCATGTAAAATAAATAAATGTAAATAAACAAAAAAAATATTATACAATAAAAAAATATTATTTTTATTAGGAACACATTAAAATCGATTTCTTTTTAGTTTTTTTTTGTCAAAAAAAAAATGAGACATCGTGATATAATAATATAATCAATAATAATTATTTTTTAGAATATGACATGCACTATTTTAATTTCAAGCATTGCCGAATAATGTATTAAAAACAAAAACAATGTAGTGATATAACACTCTGTTCTCTCTGCTTATCGCGTGAAAGGAGATGCTTGAAGAAAATAAAATATATATATATCTTAATATTAATCTATATTAAAAACAAAGAAAAGTATATTAGATATAAGAAATAAATGAATTGACTCTAATCATAAGATTTTATAATGACTAAAAAACATAAGAACTAAAAAGCATTAAGGACTAGTCATATACGATATCAATCAAAAGTATACACAAAATAAAAATAATAATTTTAATCTATTAGTTTAGTAGTTATTAACGAACAGCCATACAAACAAAATGTCTTTTTTACACATACACAGCTATCACAATACCCTCGATGCAGTCAAGTGGAGATCGGTCTGGAAAAAAAAGTTTATTATTATTTATTGTTCATCTTGTAAAATGTGTTCTTTTAACTTCTTACTTTTTATTTTAATTTAATTTATATTATTTAAAATCCATCTAGTCATTTCTGAATATTCAAGGAAAATAAATATTTCTATAAATTTTTATTTTCATTTTTTCACTCTGGTGTCGAGTGTCGAAGAAAAGCGCGGTGTTGAGTCCCGCCACTCAACACGCAAAGACTCCAGAATTTGGAAGAAAATTGGATCTTAGCCCTAGGTTCTCTCTGCCTAACCTGATGTGTGCGGGATACAGCGTGAAGCTGAATTTCTTTTGATAACGATAGTACAGACAGCCTTGTATACATAGTATATAAACCCACCTTTGTTAATTAACCTTTTAATGTTATATTTATTGCATGTTTTATGTGTAATAAAGTATATTTTCGATATCCTTATTTAAATTAAATGCGAAATATTTTTTTTTCCCAGCTTCACGCGGTACCCAGCAGTAGCGGGGTAGGTATAGGGTGTTGCTAGTGTTAAGATACTCCGCTCTCTACTTCCCGCTGAGGCATTGTAAATATTTCATCTCCTCGAGTGGGGATTGAACCCATAACCAATCGATTTTACAGTCACACCTCGTGGCGCTGCGCTACTACTGGCCTCTCTCAATTATAACTACTCTATATATAAAAGCAAGTTTACTTACCTTAATGATAATGGAATAGATTAAGAATACGCCTGTTGAAAGGAAACTGCTGCTTCAGTTCTGACAGCGGTTCCTCCTCGTTGCGGATGCAGAAGTAGCTGGTTATCGCACTCCGGCATATTGGACACTTGTCGAGTTTAGCTGGAATAAGGAAACATGTATTTTTAGTTATTTTTATGATATTTGATTATTGGCTTCATTTGTTCGCGGCGTTGAGTTCTGCCACTCAACACGCAATGCCTCCAGAATCCGGCAGAAAGTGGGGAACGGAGTGTCTTAACACTAGGTTCCCTCTGCCTACCCTGCTGTGTGCGGGATACAGCGTGAAGCTAATTTAATTTTTAATTTAATTCACCTGTATCTTGCACATAGCAGAGTAAGGAAAGGGCACCTAGTATTAAGACACTTCCGTTCCACATCTTCCACCGAAATCTAGTTACGAGAGCGAGAAAATATTAAATACTACATTGCTTCTATTGGAAATCGAATAAATTATCAAATCATCCTGTTTTTCAAATATGATCATTTTCATGTATTTAAGTCAAACATCAACTTTTAAGACACACGATGCACATTTCAGTTTAAAAAAAAAAAGTTTTATATAGAATACAATTTTGAAACTTGGAATTTTAACAAAAAATATTTAACTCAATACTTTTTGTTATAAATGAATTTGTGGCGAAATTGAGAAATGCATGAATGACTAGCCTCCATGAGTGTTGGTTCAAAAACTAATTCGAAAAGTTTCTTTAGACGAACTTTCTCTTTACTTACTTCTTACATACATTACATCATCAGGGAAAAGACAGTAAAAAAACAACTTATATATTTCTTGGTACTATCACGCGTCTCCAAAGTGACGTCTTTCCTAAATATTTTCATGACTACTGAATAACACTCAATAATTAATTTTGACCCGTCCTTGCTTCGTTTTCATTGTCACATACATTGTATTTATGAGTTTTTTTGAAAAGATCACACCTAACACTTTTTTTTGATTCAGTTCCTTCTAAATATATTAATAAATAAAACTATTATATGTATAATAGTTTTATTTATTTCCTTATTTTCGCCAATACATTTTGCTACAAAATGTTCAGTTTCTTATAAATAAAAAGAAGAACAATAGATAAGTTTTCATAATTTCAAAGAGCGCACAGGCTGTTGTGGCGTAGAGACATAATCGTGTGACTATAAACGCGACGGTCGTAAGTTCGATTCGCTTTAACACCGTTAAAGTTGAAATTGAAGAACAGAGTACTTTAACACTAGGTTCCCCCTCTGCTTACTCTTCTATACGAGAAAAAAAAGCTTTCATAATCTTCGTGGATGATGACAAAGTGGTCTAGACTTATGAAATTGTTTAAAAAATATGACATAAGATATGAACTGGCGCTTCTTGGAGTAAGTCCGAGCTCACGGTATTAACACTTATACCTAATCACGTCAAAATTTCATACCCGGTATTAACAAGTGAGCGAACCACAGCGTTGGAAGCACAGCATTTCTCTACATTTAATATTTTATATAATACTTTACAAATCCAAATAATTTATAAAATAGATAAAACAAAGAAGTTAATTTACTTTGGCTTTCGATAGACTTTTAAAAGAAATTCTGGATGTAAGCTTTTTAACAGATCCGTCCGTGTATAAGAGTTTCTTTACTTGTCAAAGTTATTTTTTTTGTTATTAAATTTCAATCACCTTCACGCTGTATCCCGCACACAGCAGGGTAGGCAGAGGGAACCTAGTGTTAAGACACTCCGTTCCCCACTTTCTGTCGAATTCTGGAGGCATTGCGTGTTAAGTGACAGAACTCAACGCCGCGCTTAGCCTCGACTCCAGAGCGAAGAAATGGAAATATAAATTTAAGTAAATATGTCATCTCCTGGAGTGGGGATCGAACCCACAACCAGTCGGTTTTACAGTCACACTTCGTACCGGTGCGCCACCGACTGGCCTCAAATTTCTGAGTTGGGCACGGACCAAACGGGCTCTCATATTCCTACGCCCATGTTAACTATAGCTTACATCGAAACGATTAACGATGTTATGTAAATAGTCTCCCTCATTTATTAATGGGCAAACAAAAAAAACATTTTTAATTCGAAAAAATGGTTCCTGAGATAGGCGCGTTCAACCAAATAAACTCATTAGCTTTGTAATATCTAAGATACATATCTCCTATCCCTTCATAATATTGCATTATATATATTTATAACTTTAATAACTTACCGAGGCCAGTCGTGGCGCAAGGGCACAAAATGTGACTGTAAAATCGACTAAATCGGTTCGATTCCCACTCGAGGAAGTGAAATATTAATTTACATTTATATTTTCATTTCTTCGCCGCTCTGCAACTCAACACGCAATGCCTAGAGAATTCGGCGGAAAGTGGGGAACGGAGTGTCTTAACACTGTTAAGACACTCCGTTCCCCACTTTCCGCCGAATTTTAGTGTCTTTGTTATTTTTAAGCTTTTATATTGTTTTATTTTTTTCTAAGGTGCAATAAAGTATATTTATTATTATTATTAAGTTCTCTCTTCCTATCCTGCTGTGCGCGGGATACAGCGTGAAGCTAATTTAATTTAATTTTGATTTTTTAGTAACAAAAATCAGTCAATTTATCACGAAACGGCCGAAACGGCAAAACAAACTGACTCATCACCAGATAAAACAAAAAAAACGTTATTTTATTTCACAACGCTTTTTATTATAGTACAATACTGTAGATAGTACAGTTTATTAGACGTCCCTAACATTAACAGTCCCATACGCGGTGAAGGTCGCCGCGCAAGGTCTAAAGTTTAAAGTACCGACATTGGCACCGATGCTATCGGATGTGAGTACTGTGAATTGAATATTGATTTGATATAGAGAATACTGTGGCAGCGTTTAGCGGTTTTAAAAAATATTTAGTAGAAGGGTGAGTAAATTGAACTTGAAACCTAGTGTTAAGACACTGCGTTTTCATTTAGACATTTCCGTTCTCCATTTTTCGCCGAATTCGGGAGGAATCGCTGATTGGTTCCTTCTGCTATATGCTATATATACAGCATGAAGCTAAAACTGTCGCTTTATTTTCTCTCTGCATTCTCAATTTAATAAGCAAAACCTAACTTTATTGAGGGTAGAAATATTAAACAAAATGAAATGCCTACAAGTTTTATATGTAAATTGATGCAAAAAAAAAGAATTGCATATAAAAAATAATACATTCGCAAAAAATAATATATGAGGCCAGTGTGACTGTAAAACCGACTGGTTGTGGGTTCGATCCCCACTCGAGGAGATGAAATATTTACTTACATTTATATTTCCATTGCGCGGCGTTGAGTTCTGCCACTCATCACGCAATGCCTCCCGAATTCGGCAGAAAGTGGGGAACGGAGTGTCTTAACACTAGGCTCCCCCTGCCTACCATGCTATGAGCGGGATACAGCGTGAAGCTGATTTTTTTTTAATTTATATATTAGCAATGTAACCACACCCTTTCCAATTGTCATTGGCCGATGCAGATCATCGCACCTCGCGTCGAATACGAAACAAGCTCCGCGTAGGAAGATTTATCCAAGTGAAAGATCTATGCAGAATACCAAGTTGCGTCTCTTATGCAATTCCAGAAAATACATGTAGTCATCGATTTATATACATTAATATGGAAAGAATAAGAAAACCTAGATATATAATCGTGGCGCAGAGGCACAGTTGTGGGTTCGATCCCTATTTGGGGGATTGAATTATTGTTTATTCATATTTTCATTTGTTCGCTCTGGCAACAAGGCCAAAAGCCCATTCGTTGAGTTCCGCCACTCAATATGAAATGCTTGAAAAAATTCAGCGGAAAGTGGAGAACGGAGTCTTTTAACACTAGGTTGTCTCTGTCTATATCCAGGATACAGCGTAAAGCTGATTTATTTACTTTTATTTTAAAATATATAAGAAAACTTAAGATAAAAATAATTTTATTATTAATACTTTTGTTTATTTCAAGGAACCCTGCATACTTTTCTACAGGAACAGACACATAGCGTGTCAAGCAGCGGATTTTAACGCCGCGTTTTGAATATAATTCAATACATGAGATGGATATATAGCCCTCAACTACCGCGTATACAGTTTGACTATATTGCACAGAGCCAGGATGATTTTATTTAATTGATGATAACTATAATTTGTTTCCCCAAAGTAACTATGGAGTATAAACATAAATTATCTTTGCTTACTATAATAAAATAGAAAAAAAATAAAATTTAATATCGGTATATGTAAAGATATTTTACATACATAAAACATCAACATTTATTTTTTTTATTAAACAACATATCCGCGAAATTTATTTAACAAACAAGTAAGGGCGGGCGGAAGGAAGTCGGTGAAACGTTTGATAATAATATATTTCAACGAAATTAAAAAAATAATTTGTTGCAGTGTTATTACAAGTAATTCTGTTAGTTTTTTATTTGTGTGTAAGTAGATATAATAGAATGAAAGGAAATAATGTTTTTTATTTAGCTTCACGAATTCGGCGCGTTGTTTTATCAAACAACGACGGAAGGAAGAGGGACGGAATTCTGGAGGCTTTGCTTGTTAAGTGGCGGAACTCAACACCGCGCTTTGTCTCGTTACCAGAGCGAGGAAATGAAAGTATTAATTCATTCCGAGCCCACAACCGCTGCGCTTACAGTCACACTTTGTTCCCCTGCGCCACGACTGGCCTCAAATAGTTACTATTTTAATTTAATGTTATTCTGTAGGTACAAATATGAATAAGTTAGTTACAAAATAAAATCGAAATCAAATAAATCAGCTTCACGCTGTATCCCGCACACAGTAGCGTAGGCAGAGGGAAACTAGTGTTAAGACACTCCGTTCCCCACCTTCTACCGAATTCTAGCGGCATTGCGTGTTGAGTGGCAGAACTCAACACCGCGCTTTGCCTCGACACCAGAGCTTAGAAATGGAAATATAAATTTAAGTAAATATATCATCTCCTCGAGTGGGTATCGAACCCACAACCAGTCAGATTTACAGTCACATTTTGTGCCCCGCATGACCTGACCTCTACTTACTTACTAGTACTTATAAAATATTTTAGAATATCCATTCATCCAAATAAATTTACATTTATAACACAAACAACAAACTTGAGTACTTGTAGCGCCGATTCATGAATAATGTATATATGATATGTATATGGGTATGTATGTATGTATGTATATAATTACCTATTCTGTTTACATATTGTAACTATAATAACAGGTTTATATCCCTTATTAAGAGTGGGCGTCGTATACTAGGTCAGTAATCATTCTATATTATTATTAGGTTTCAATAAAATATCTTACATCCATGGCCTGCGGTAAAATATTATTGAAAATTATCATTTTACTTATTTAGAAAACGTATGAAAATTGAACGCAGCGGGACTTGAACCCGTCGAAATTTCAATACGCTTGTTACAACTTATTTATGTTGTTAGCATCTCTGTAGGGAGATTGTTACAAATTTCCGCTACCCAAAGATAATTATTAAGAATTATCATCCGTAGCGTTTGGCGCTCCGTTCTCGCTGACTACCCCGCAAGGGATGAAGCGTGAAGTTAAGTTAAGTTAATTATCGTCTGGCAAGAGAGAATGCTATTTATTATATAAGTATTTTTCTTTCCTAAGGGGCCGTTCAAGTATTACGTAAGCAGTTTTTTTTGCAATTATTGACCCCCCCTCCACTCCCCTATGTCATCAAAAATAAGCAATCTTCTTAAAAATATTTCATTGAAAACGTCAAAAATAAGCAAACCCAAGACCCCCCGCCCCCCCACAGTGCTTACGTAATACTTGAACGGCCCCTAAGTGTGGAATAACACTGTAAAAAATGATTATAAATATTTAATAAAAAGTTGTAACAAGCGTATAAAAATTTCGATGTAGCTTGATGAGAACGTATGGCTTAGTGGTCAGAGCGATTGGCCGGTTTCCAGGAGGCGCAGTTTCGAGTCTCGCTTCATTCAAATTTTTATACGTTTTCTAATTAAGTATTTTTCTTTCCTAAGCGTGGAATAACACTTTAAAAAATGTTTAAAAACATTAGCATTTTAGTTAGTTTATTAGAAATATATTAGATGTATATTATTTACGCTCGTTTATAGACAATGACGTAGCCCAACGCTGCACTATGTCTAAAAAGACATTTTTATTTGTTTAGTTTGATTTTTATTTATTTAGTGTGACTGTAGATGGACTGGGATAGATTTCCACACGGAGGAATGAAATGTTTGATATTCTCATTTCCTCGCTCTGGTAACGAGGCAAAGCGCTGTGTTGAGTTCCGCCATTTAAAACGTTTTGCATACAATTCTTCCAGAATTCCGTGGAAAGGCTCTCTGCCTACACTTCCATGTGCAGGATACAGCGTAGAAACTAAATAAGAAAAAGAATACAAATATTTAGGCCTGCTAATAATGACTGTTACATGTTAAAATAAATAATATTTCAAGCCTAGTCACAATAATGTACCTGAATTTTGAAAGCCGATGCTACTTGCTTATAAGACATGTTATTCCACACTTCGGAAACAATAATATAAATTTTGAAAACATTTAAAAACTTGAACGTAGCGAGATTTGAACCTGCGTCCTTTGAAAGTCGCTCTGACCACTAAACCATACATTGACATCACATCACAAATAATATCTTCGTTTATATGTTTTTTGTATTAATATGTTTATAATCTTATCTTTTTTTTATTACTTTGTCATTCAGTTTCTACGCCGCAATATCTTAAACCAGAGAACAGTAAGATCGACGAGCCGTCGTTAGCTATCTTATATTTTTTGAAATTTAGCGTATAGTTTACTCGGGAAGAAAAAAAAACATTAAAACCACCTACCCACAAGCTTCTGGCGGCCACGAATGTCGACTTCACTTAGAGATTTTTGTTTAATTCAAGTTCGTATGCATCTTTAATTAGCTTCACGTTGTAGGCAGAGAAAACTTAGAGTTAAGATCCATTCCCCATTTTCCGACAAATTCTGGGGGCATTGCATGATCAGTGGCGGAACTGAACACCGCGCTTTTGCGCCACACCAGAGAGAAGAAATGAAAATATAAATTTAAATAGATATTTCCTTCCCTCGAGTGGCGATCGAATTCACAACCAGTCGTGTTTACAGTGCGCCACGAATGGCCTCATCTTCAAATGAGTGCACAGCACCAAGTCTATTTGGAACGTAAACTTTACAAAATAAACATCAACACTCAATCACTGGCAGACATCTTAATTCTCATATATATGTAGGGGAGAGGGGGGTAGCTTAGAACAGGGGCACCTTTGAAAATATGTGTTAACAGAGCTATTTTAAAAAGAAATTTTAGTACATTTTTTTGAGTAGTGGGAGCACTAATCTGCACACGTCACTTGTCAGCGTTGATATATGAGAGCCAGCAGTTGAGTTACGAGGAGTGTTTGATTTTGAGTTTTATGCATTTTTAAATAAACGCGTAAGGACAGGAAGTGCTACGTTAGTTTTTCAGAAGTGTTACGTAGACTACCCCCAATTTCAGTTGATGGTACGTCATGTACTAATCCACGTTTTCCTTTGAATTTAATTTCTCTATGTTCATATTAGGGCAAAATTAAAATAATATTTTTTTTTATTTTCATAATGTTAGGTTTACTCTAAGATTGGTCTCACAATGTTAATTACTTCTACAAAGCCAAAGTTACTTTTTTGTTTGTATGTTTTTTAAAGTTTGTTGATACTGAGTACTGAGAACACTAGTACTACCTACAACCGCAATATTAAACTAGGTGTTTTATATTTTTTAAGTCTTAACTTGGTACTGATATTTGATCTCCATCGTTTCTAATGTTAAGTCTATTAATAAAATTACTTAAAAGTTTAATAAGTCTTTTAATTTCATTGAATTTAATGATAGTTCAAAACTGCCACATATATGTTCCAAGCTACCCCGGAAGCTTTGAACATTTGACTACTGCTACTAAAATTGATATTATACTTTTAACTTATATATTCTTCTACATATGATGCTACGATTTTGTACCACAATAGTTGAACTAAGCATTGTGAAATAGTAATCGATTCTGCCCCCCTCTCCCCTATGTACATATTTAGATATGTCGCGAAACGTTTTTTATTTGTCTAACATAATTTTATGTGGGAAGAACACATATTGAATTACAACGGAGTTTTAACACCTAGCACTGTATCAATAATCAATTTATTTTACGTACAAAAAAAATTGGTACTTTATATTTCTTAATTGGTTGCGAAATGTAATATTTATTATAATATTATAATTTATTCGCTCTGATAATGAAAGCAAAGCGCGGCGTTGAGCTCCGCATATCAACACACAATGCTTCAAGAATTCGACGGAAAGTGGGAAGGAGACATGTTTTAATGGGAATGGTAGTGTGTTAACCGATTTTTTTTCTATGTGAGGAATACAGCATGAAGCTAAAAAACATTCTTAAAATGTTATTCAGCCACTAGGGAAAAGAAAAGATTAAGAAACGCAAATAATTGAACATATAATATTGAACCCGCGCCTCTTGGAAGACGTCCATACAATATAATTGAGCTATATATATACATATTTTATATGGTTATCACTATTAATTTTTTTTAGCAGCTATCTCTTTAGGAAGAGAGAATGCTATTTATTAAATATTTGAAACATTCGTTTTTGTTTCTTTCAAATTCAAATTTATTTTGCGGAATAAGTAAAGAAACTAGAAAGAAAAGAACTTAGAAACTCCTTACGTTTTCTATAAATACCTATTAATGACACAATACCATGCCGGTGAAGAAAAAAACAAGCATATCCCAAGCGAGAATCAAACTTACGACCATCGCGTGGAAAATCAAATACTTTCTGTGCCATAATTTAAACTGAATTTACATATAAATTGTAAACCAACACGAGAGTGAACAAACCGAAATCATTGGAAATGCGTTGTGCATGCTTAACTAAGCCGTCGATTGTATGTAGAACATCATTTAAATCGAGTTTCGATCGTACGCACAGAGCCAAGTTAATAAATATTTAAATTAATGTTAATTAAATCCAACTTTATTATGAAATATTATGTTTGACATTTACGTATATGTCTGTATGTTTATTTGTATTTAAATAGCATATTGTTTAATTAAAAAGTCGGTAAAGTTCATTTGTTTCTTCGTAGATTATTCTTTTGGATAACTGACAACTTTGATACGGTTTTCGTTACTATGTAATGATTTTTTGCTTATATAAAAATATTCTAATTAAATTTATATATTTCTTATATGTTTGAAGTGTTATTTCACACTTAGATAAAAAAAAAATTGAGAACGTATAAAATATTAAACGAGAAATTTGAATCCGCGCCTCTTGGAAACTGCAGATGATGCAATTCTAAGAAAGTAAATAAAAAAAAAGAAACAACCTATTAAATATAACGTTATATGTCATATTAAACTGAAAAAATGCATGTTTTTTTAGTAAAATTCGTAATAATCGTAAATAATATTGATACATTATTAGAATTGAGCCTGTACTATACAAATAGTCAATACAAACAATTAACTTGGGGAAGCGTTTTCCGAGAGGTGCCAAGTTCAATACCCATCACATTTAAAATGCTGAACGACTTTTTAATTCAAAAAAAATATTAACTTAAAAGTTGTTAGCATTGACCCAGTTGTTACAAAACATTGATTGTAGAAAAGACGAAATATTTCTGAAAATAGAACAGTCCCAACATGGGTTACTATAATTAAATATGTATGTGCTAAGACAGCTGGTTCATTGTATACTTTAGAAAAAATTCAAACCATCGCGTAGATTAACGGAACTTAACGTCGCGTTGTTATAAGCAAGTCTTTCACTGAGTAATGAACATTCCGTTTTCCATTAAGACAAATCCGCTCCCCATTTACCGCCGAATTCTGAAGGCATTTTGTGTTGAGTGGCGGAACTCAACGCTGCGCTTTGTATCGTTACCAAAGCGAGGAAATGAAAATATTAACTATTTTTTTACATTTTTAAAGTGTTATACCACGTTAAGGACAGCAATATTTTATTTAGAAATCGCATAAAAATTTAAACGTAGCGGTGCACTTATTAGTCATACGTTCTCATCAAGTTACGAGCTACGAATTTCCTCTAGAGGTACGGGTCCAAATCCTGCTACCTTAAATTTTTTATAGGTTTTCTAAATAAGTAACATTAAATATGACTGGAAATTGAACCCACAACCGTTGTTCCAATAATTAATTTTACATATACATAGATACTCCGTTCCCTACTTTCTGCCGAATTATAAAGGCATTGCATGGTGAGTGGCAGAACTCAACGCCGCGCTTTGCCTCGACACCAGAGCGAAGAAATGGAAATATAAATTTAAATAAATATTTCATCTCCTCGTATGGGGATCGAACTCACACCCAGACGGTTTTACAGTCACACTTTGTGCCCCTTGCGTCTCGACCGGAGTGTCCCTCCCTCCCTCCTCTGCCTACCCTGCTGTGTGCGGGATACAGCGTGAAGCTATATAACAGGAGTACTCACGCAGGCACCTCGCGCAGAGGCAGGCGTGCCGGCAGGGCAGCAGCGCGCGCGACAGCGGCGCGGCGGCGCACACGCAGCACAGCGCCTCGCGCGCGTACTCGCCCATGTCCGCGTCGCTGGGGCACGCGTCCGTCTCGCTCGACACGTACAGTTGCTGTGGGAGGTCATTTTATTAAGAAAAATACATTATATTTTACATTTCTTTGCAATTTGCTCTGGCAAGCGGCGTTGAGTTCCGTCAAACGACACGCAATTCCTCCAAAATACAGCGGAAAGAGATGTACAGAAGTGTCTTAATGTATCTTAATCTTCTCAAGTACCCCCTGCATACCCCCCTGCTATATGCGGGATACAGCGTGAAGCTATAATTTGAATTGAAATAAAATTACTATTAAAATAAAACCGACTGCTCAAAAATGGTAAAAACTAGTTCAGCTAAATAAATACTTTAAGACGCCGCGTACAGTGACCAAATTATAAAGTTTTGGAAAACTATTCCGTGTCACTAAACAAAGTGTTGTTTATCTCCGCGAAAAGGTCTTCTCACTAGCGTTCATTTGATACTCATATTGCTATATTAAAAAAAAAACTCCGCCTTATTTTTATTCATTTGGGTCCATACCTACTTAAATTTACTATACCTTTAAGCACGACAGGTGTCCGTTTGCCTGTTTTAAATACTGTGCTATAATACCGCTGGGCAACTGACATTGGTCGTCTCTGATGTGGACTATGGTTATTAGCGCTACCTGGAATTAAGAAATATATATAATTATTATTAATAAATATATATTATTATTAGAGGCCAGTCGTGGCGCAGGAGCACAAAGCGTGACTGTAAAACCGACTGGTTGTGGGTTCGATCACCACTCGAGGAGATGAAATATTTATTTAAATTTATGTTTACATTTCTTTGCTCTGGTGTCGAGGCAAAGCGCGGCGTTGAGTTCTGTTATTCAATACGCAACGCCTCCAGAATTCGGCAGAAAGTGGGGAACGGAGTGTCTTTACACTAGGTTCCCTCTGCCTACTCTGCTGTGTGCGGAATACAGCGTGAAGCTGATTTTTATTATTATAAGAGCTTCATGTTTTACCCCGTAGGATAGTAGGATAGGCCGAGAAAACTTAGTGTTCTTAGAATTTCTTAGACACTACGTTCTTAAATTCCGTCCAACTTTTAAGACATTCCATATTAAGCGACGCAACTCAACGCTGAATATTGTCTAACTACACACCCATACACACATACACTCACATTAAATGAAACCACAGTTTTAACTACGCGGAACAGAACGCGATTTGCCTCGTTACCAAAGCGAGGAAATGCAAATATTAAAATATTTCATTTCCTCTAGTAGGAATCGAGTCCACAACCGTCACAACGTCAAGCAATATTTAAAAAAAAAAACTCTTTTTGATACATATATTTGATAAATATAGATATGTAGAATTGTGGGTTGGTCATAAAATACTAAATTAAAACTATTAACCACGATAATGCTGAAATTGAAATGAAAACGTTAGTTTTATTAAACAGTAATAATTAATGTGAATTTTTAAGAATATTGTTAAAAAATTGCGTTTATTGAATTAACAGCCATATATGCATAATTACTTATGCATGCACATATTTAATAGCATGTCGTGGCGCAGGGGCACAAAGGTTCGATTTCCGCTCGAGAAAATGAAATATTTAATGTTTTCACATCTTCGCTTTGGTGTTGAGGCAAAGAGCAGTGTTGAGTTCCACCACTCAACACACGCAATTCCTCCAGAATTGGAACTACTATTAGAACTGGAACGGAGTGTCTTAGGTTCTTCCCTCTGCCTACCCTGCTGTGTACAGGATATAGCGTGAATCAGAAAAAAAAGGTTCATATAATGTATTGAACTTAAAGTAACAAGCAAATTTTGTAATAACATTTTCTAAATTATTTAAAAATTATTGATGTAGTATATATAGACTTACGCCCAATATTAATAATCTATCTCCTACGTCAATCTTCGATTGTTCCATACATCTATCCAATCTCTAGATTATTAATATTGGGCGTTAGTATTGTGCGTATTGTGTTATTGTCTGTAACGTTAAAACGGTATAGTGAACAGTGAACAGTTTCCTCATCAGCACAATTTTTAATCTGAACTTTTTGTATATGAGGCCAGTAGTGTCGGCGCAGGGGCACAAGCGTAAGACTATAAACGTGACAGGTTGTGGATTTGATTCTGACTCGAGAAAATAAAATATTTAATATTTTCATTAGTTCTCCGGACGTCGAGACAAAGCGCGGCGTTGGGTTCCGCCAATCTTTTTGAAGGTACTTGTTACGCTTGTTTATATTAAGATTGTATTAGAATGGTGATTCGTGATATTGATTGATATGTGAGATCAATATAAGTCGTTGGAACGAACGCACTACCGCAAGGCGGCCGATATGTTAAATAAACGCACGGCACACACCCCACAGTCGTGTCTCGAACCGTAGGCGGCCACTCAATACGCAATGCCTCCAGAATTCGGCGAAAAGTGGGGAGAGCAGTATCTTAACACTAGGGCTCCCACCGCCTACTCTGTACCTACATGCAGAATACAGTGAAAGAAAAAGAACCTAAGTATATTAATATTACCGTATCATCAGGCCTCAGTTCGGCGGTGTCACGTTGATCACGTGCCAGAATAACCACTAGAGGGTAGCAGGTACGAGGCGGCTTGCCCAGCTGTAGTGGCTCCGACGAAAGTTGCATTTCCTTCTCGTCGTGTGAGTTACTTCTGCAACAAGAATAGAAAATGATTTAACGCGAGTCTTAATACTAGGTTCCCGGGAACCTGAAGACCTAGTGTTCTGCCTCTGTCTGCTGAAAAAATATTTTTAAAAATAGTAAGATATTTAATTTTCACGATTATTAATATACATATTATAAATGAAATTATTTAAGTGGATTAATTGCGTATATGTATTTAGTAGTATACATTTTTGGCAACCAATGACGTTTCGAACATTTTGCAGTAGTCCGTGATCACACGTAGTGGTAAAATTATTGATGTGGTATATATAGACTTAGTAAACACGTAGACCACTACGTGTTATATTTACCAAAATATACGAGGTTAATTCAGTTAAATAGTTTAATTAAAAATATTTATAAAAGGTTAATTAAAAGTACTAAAAGTCATACTCGTGTATTCTGCTATATTGAAATATTTATAAGTATTTTTTTTAAATATATTCTTATAATCTGTCTGTCGGATCTACCAGATTTTGTGTCGGTATTAGGCTAAGTACAGATGAATGCGCGGAAACGCGAGATGCCGCGCGAGTCAGCTGTTGGCGGCGGCTTGCGCGCGGCATTCTAGTGTATACATTCAGTGAGAATGACGTGGAGGAAGCCGTTTGCTCGTGGGCTTTATATCACAAGGTGCGACATCCTCTTCAAAAGCAAAGACGATAGTGGGTTCACCCTATTTTGAGTCAAAGTCTTTCTTTGATCCTGTTTGTGATTTTATATCCCACACTAAGATTACACGAAGATCGGTTTTTCAAGTACTTTAGGATGTCGATTGCATCCTTTGACTTTTTGTATGATTGTGTTGAAAAGGATTTGTAATCTGCAAATGGTGGTGGTGAAGATATTGCATATCACCAAAAAAAACTGATAGTAACATTAAGGTACAATTTCTTCAATTAGTAAATCAATAAATATCTCGTCCTCCATTTTCTTTTTCTTTTCCTTTTTGTTTCCGACTTGGCTTTATTGCTGTTGGCCTGGGATAATTTCGACAGCGTCACCGGGCGGGAAGGGGCGAGAGTAGCTCGACTCTGAAGAAAAGAAAAGAATTGGCGATCGCAGGCCTTGCGTATCAGATCGATACAGAATTGTAGAGCTTAGACCGTGGGTCGCCGCGCGGTGAGGGCCGGTACAAGATCTTGTGCGCGGTACATGGTGGTGCGCGCGGGCACGCGTGGAGACGCGCGATCATGTATACAACAACACTGATTTGTTACAAACTCAAACCGCGCGCCGAGCCAACCGCGTCAACGTCGCCGCGCGTTCATCTGAACTTAGGCTTATTCATTATTGTAGGTTCTTATTGTTGTATAATTATATACGAACATATCATAAGTTTACAACGTAGCATATCATTTATTTATCGCTCTCAAACCTGAAATCGATCTTGGGATGCCGATTTCATTTATGAAAAATATATGTATAAATGAAAACGGCATCTCAAGATCAATCTCAGATTTAAGAACGATTTATAAATAAGAGCCTTACAGTAGTAACATGACCATAATTATATTATGAGTTGAATTACGACTACTAGTCACTACTAGTGACATATTTAACCTAAATTACCTTTTTTTTAACTAAATAGTGACTCACTAGTAGGTACATGCATTTTAAATGAGGATGCTAGCCTTGGGCGTCCGTAATCAAGCTGCGAGTACCGTTACTACTATTTTCCCACAGCGGCCGCTGATCCGAAACAATTCTATGAATATTGTTTTACCTGAGTGTGAGAAAGTAGTTGTTTCATCATTTTTGAATTCAATGTGCAATACATTGCATACTAACTTCTGCCTGTGACTCTTTCTGTATCTGTGTGAAATTCGTAATTGGTTTAAAAATAATCAGCTTCACGCTGTATCCCGCACACAGCAGGGTAGGAAGAGGGAACCTAGTGTTAAGATACTCCGTTCCCATATAATAATATGGTTTTTAGCATAGATATGTACATATATATCCTGGTATTTGTAGTAGTAACATATTATATAGATATATTATAGCTAGCTTATCTTTTGCCCACGTCCCTTTTGTCATGAAGTATTTTATTTATCTATTTTTTAGTACATTTAATTTTTATTATAATTTATATTTCTATTTCTTCGCTCTGGTGTCGAGGTTAAGCGCGGCGTTGAGTTCTGCCACTCAACACGCAATGCCTCCAGAATTCGGCAGAAAGTGGGGAACGGAGTGTCTTAATACTAGGTTCCCTCTGCCTACCCTGCTATGTGCGGGATACAGCATGAAACTAATTTAATTTAATTTAATTTTTAATTTTATTTAATTTTTAAAATTTAAAGAATTTGTAGAAAAATATTTAAACTTTGCCAAATGTCACTGTCACACTACAGGATCTACGTTACTTTCGCCAATAGCGGTTCAAAGTTTTTGCTGCTTCTTTTTGTTTTAATATAAATAAGAAACGAAAATACCGTAGTCCACCAGTTGATGCGTCTACCTACGTAGGTACATATATCACGATATACGAGTTGGAAAAATACAATAAAACGTGCGATAATAACTTACAGAAAAAAAAAAATAATTGTTTTTGCAAATGAGTAAAAAATATACAACTTTAAAATTTATATAATAACTGCGCTTTAGTTTTTATACGAAATATAAAAATAACGTTATATTTTATGTTTTGAATTACTCAGTAATAAAAAAATAATTTTAAAATTGTTAAGCGTTTTACTATACACACATTTATAATAATCATATAATTTATATAAAACTATATAAATTGAGGCCAGTCGTGGCGCAGGGGCACAAAGTGTGACTGCAAAATCGACTAGTTGTGAGTTCGATCCCCACTCGAGGAGATGAAATATTTATTTACATTTATATTTTCATTTCTGCGTTCTGGAGTCCAGGCAAAGCGCGGCGTTAAGTACCGCCACTGAACACGCAATGCCTCCAGAACTTGACGGAAGTAGGGAACGGAGTGACTAGGTTCCCTCTGCCTACTCTGCTGTGTGCGGGATACAGCGTGAAGTTGTTTTTTTTATATAACTAAAACACAAATGCTATGGAATGTACTCGGAGCAATAAGTTATATGAGCCTAAACTCGAGTGGTTCACTAGCTTTGAAGAGTCCCATTATTCAAGTCCTGACTCCATCACCAGACCAGATCGATGACACCATATTATTGTATTGTCACTTAAATATTAGCTAAACTACGTATAACTGCCAAGTTTCATGATAATAATCGATCAAATTCGGATTCTTGAATTTATAATCCTTCGGCTTATTGTACTTTTTTTATTATTATTTTTAAGTTTGTAAGTATATTTATTATTATTATTATTATTATATAGTTTTTGCTCGAGCTAAAAAAATCGTGTTAAAAAATATAATTAGGTATTTACTATAGAGCAGGGGTTCCCAACCTTTTCTTGATCAAGGACCACTTGTATATCATTCTTGGTAACAGCGACCACTATGCATGTAGGTATAACTGTGATAATTAAACAGAAACTTCACCTCACCATACCTAGTCGTAAAATTAAAATCGTTCGCGGACCACTAGTTGGGAACCACTGCTATAGAGGCTAGTTGACAATCATCAAATATCATTATGGAAGCTTTGAGTGAGGCTGGAGAAACAATTAAATCAATTTATTTATGACTAGCGAACAGCTTGCGGCTTCGCCTGCTTGAACTACATAATTATTAATTTACTTATCTACATTACTGTGGTTTTCTAATAAGAGTATCATTTTTAAAGGCATATCTATACTTATATTAAAAAGTAAAGTGCCAAGCGATTGAATAAAACAGTTATTTATAGGAATTTTGTCGAAAAACATTCTTTAAAATGAAATAATTTTTAATGAAATAAAACAAAATATAATGTTAAGAGAAGCTATCCAAAATATAATTGTGAAAACTGCAAAGTGAAATAATATAAACTGTGAAAACTGAAACATGCAAACAAACAAAATTTTTTTGTTCTATTACGTTGTAAATAATATTTTTTCGTATATATCTTCCAAGAGCAGACACCGATCTGTTACGATTTTATTATATATCGATATAGATAACATTACATTCATCAAAACACAACAAAGTCGTTTAAGTCTCAGTACGCAGTCGCAGTACTAAAGAAATACTTCTATGAATGTGATATTACCCTCAATTTACACAACATTACCCTCCTTCTGTGTCATTTAGACGAACATAATATACAAATCTATATCTACATATATTTGAAAACATTTTTTAACAATTTATTTTACTGTCTTCGTAAAAAATCAAAATTGAAAGTACTCGTATATAAATTTGAAGTGAAATTTTGATTTATACTTATTTAGAAAACGTATAAAAAATTTAACGTAGCGGGAATTTGAAACCGCGCCTTTTGGAAACTGTCCAAGCGCTCTGATCACTAAGCCATACGTTCTCATCGCTACATTGATATTCTTATACGCTTGTTACAACTTATTTATGTTGTGAGCATCTCTGTAAGGAGATTTTTAGAGAGAGAATTTCCACTACCCAAAGATAAAAGTATTTTTCTTTCCATTGTGTAGAATAACACTTTAAACACATTTTTATTTTGCACTCAGCAGGTTAGCCAGAGTAAGAACCTAGTGTTAAGACACTCTGTTCCAAATTTAGCGCCGAATTCTGGAGGCATTGCGTGTTGAGTGGCGGAAATCAACGTTGCGGTTTGCCTTAACACCAGAGCGAAGAAATGAACAAATTACATATTACATTTCTTCGAGTGGGAATCAAACCCAGTACGTATCGCGTTTACAGTCACACTGTGTACTCCTGGCCTTTTTCCAAACTTTTCAAAACACAGCTCATGCTTTTTATTATTATTATTTTTAATTTTATCATCATTCAAAATATCATTACACAGATACAATCTTTAGATTTAAAAATAATGTTTCAACAAAACAAACCACAAAATATATAATATATAATAATAATACCATGGCTGGCCGTGGCGCAGGGGCACAAGCGTGCGACTGTGAACGCGACAGGTCGTGGGTTCGATTCCCACTCCAAGAAAAATATCTAATATTTTCATTTGCTCGCTCTGGTAACGAGACAAAGTGTTGAGTTCCATTTCCCACCAGTTTCCACTTAACACGCAATGCCTCCAGTGTTAGGCGGAAAATGGAGAAAGGAAGTGTTTTATTGGGAACGGAGTTTCTTAACACTCTAAGTCTACCTACGTACATAAATAAAAATACTAAAATAAACACTAAATGATTAAACGGGGATTTTGTGAAATTAAAATAGAAAATGGGTACGAGATTTTCCGTTTTATAACTTAGTTTGCGTGGAGCAAAGTTGCTGGCTACAACTAGAGTATAAAAGATTTTCATCAATACAAAACAAATAACTTTTTTCCTACCAATCCTACAAATATTGTAAATGTGAAAGTTTGTGAGGAAGGATGTTTGCTGCGTTTTTATGCAAAAACTACTAAATGGTTTTTAATATTTTTTTCAGTACTATAGCTCATACAGTCGAAACCCATATAGGTCTAAATTTATGTAAAATTTCACTTTCTACCGAATTCTGGAGGCATTGCGTGTTGAGTGGCAGAACCTAACGCCGCTTTCCCTCGACACCAGAGCAAGAAATGGAAATATAAAATTAAATAAACATTTCATTTCCTCGAGCGGGCATTGAACCCACAACTACTCGGTTTTACAGTCACACTTTGTGCCTGTGCGCCACGACTGGTCTCAAATTTATGTTAAGATTTTATATAATTGTACTATAATAAAACAACAAGTTTAAGCCGGCGAAGCCGCGTTCGTATCGCTAGTGTTTCACATGTTATAACACATTTTTAATCTTTTAAATTTATTTTGCTGTTTTTAAAAGTGCTATTTCGCACATTCTGAACAAAACAAACAGTTTGTTTGCACAAGTGTAAAGTGGCGTGTAAATTTAATTAAACGAGGTAAGACGCAAATACTTTTCTTCATATCCACTAACATCTAAATATAATCTATATAGTTTGCTAGGCACGTAGAAATTTAGATTAATAAGATTATTTTTTTTTATTCGTTTCACGCTGTATCCCGCATGTAGCAAGCCCCTATTTTCTGATGAATTCTGGAGACATTGCGCGTTGAGCGGCGAAACTCAACGCCGCGTGTAGCCTCGACACCAGAGCGAAGAAATGAAAATATTAAATATTTCATTTTCGAGTGGGTATCGAACCCACAATCATTCGTGGTAACAGTCACATGCTGCATATGCCAAATGCTTATAAAAAACCAAAAACAATAAAGATAAGTAGATAGGAGATAAAAATGCTTAGGGATATTTTTGATGTTTCAATCTTTATTATTAAGAGTAATAGATTAATAATTAAAAAAATAGAAAAAAAAATGTTATTACCTTCAAAGTGTGGAAATCAATAATTACAATATAGATTAGTTATATGAAACAAACATTATATCTTATTATGTTACAAGAATGTTGATAATACAATTATCTTATGTTTACATAAACCTTATCAAAAAGTGATCAGAAAATGTGAACAGAAGTAATGAGAAAATGTTTAGGTAATATTAATAGAAACGACGCTGGTATCGCGGCTGGTACGGGTTCGATCCCTATTATGGGGAGTGAGTTATTTTGATTTCCTCGCCCTGGTAATTAAAGTGCGGCGTTAATTTCCGCTACTCAACATGCGATATCTCGGACGCTGGTGGAAAGTGGAGAAACGAGTCCTGACAATATGGTCACTGTTATATATGAGTTACAGCGGGAGGCTTAAAAAAATAGATAGAAAGAAAAATAGCTATAAGTCACTGTGGCTTGGGGGCCTCACCTGGAGGAGGCTTCGAGTTTACCTTCGAGAACATAGTTAAAAATACTACGTACGTACGTAAAAAAAATGAGAATCGCCCCAGGATGTATAAGAAGAGGTTGATGTCAATGGACGAAGCGAAAAAGATATATAGAGACCGTTTTTTTAATCTTCAAGCTAAAAAAGAATAAAGAAGGGAGCGTTGACTTCTGTTTACATCCCGCCATATTATTATAAAAAAAAACCTGAAACCACAATAGTGTTACATTTTGCACTGTAGACGAGAAGATGAATAAATATAAATGAATAAATTATATTATATGAGACGGTCAAACATCATCTTCAAAATAATTAAACTCATCTTAGGAGCGACTGGCAGTCCATTGTCTTTGTTTACTACGTTATAAAATGTGAATGATTCATAAAGAATTAAAATTCTTTACAAAAAAATTCAAAGATCAGCAATCAGCCTCCGCTGTATCCCGCACACACAGCAGGGTAGGCAGAAGAGCCCTAGTGTTAAGACACTTCGTTCCCTGCTTTCCTCCGAATTCTGGAGCTATTGCGTGTTGAGTGGCGGTACTTGACGCCGCGCTTAGCCTCGACACCAGAGCGAAGAAATGAAAATATAAATATAAATAAATATTTAATTTCCTCGAATCGGGATCGAAGCCACAACCAGTCGCGTTTACAACCACACTTTGTGCCCCTGCGCCATTGACAGTCCTCGCAAAAAAACAATATAATTCCACCTAAAAACTAATTTAGATTTAGAAGCGCTATTTTGAGATAAACTGTACAATTAACCAATCCACTAATCACACATACATATATAAGACAATAAAATGTATGAATCATACATGACGGAGACCAAAAAAAAAACATAATGTCTAAATATAACGTTCACTGTCTACATTGTGAGTCATTTAAAAAAAATAACGCAGTCTCTATGGCCGGGTATTTAAAGAATTTCTTTTAAGACTGCACACGTCAAAGGTTTCACTTAGTGCTTATAAAAGAAAACCTATTACGGCTAAAAAGTAAGCTGGGTAAGGTTAGGTCATATAAACATATACATATATATAAAGCGTGTTTTTTAGCTTCAAGGAGTAGTATCTGGGAAGTAGAGATAATCTAGTTTTAAGGCATCCCGTTACGATTCCTACTTCCCGCTTAAATTTCGAGTAATTGCGTGTTGAGCGGCCCAACTTAATCAGCTTCACGCTGTATCCCGCACACAGCAGGGTAGGCAAAGGGAACCTAGTGTTAAGACACTCCGTTCCTCACTTTCTGCCGAATTCTGGAGGCATTGCGTGATGAGTGGCAGAACTCAACGCCGCGCTTAACCTCGACACCAGAGCGAAGAAATGAAAATATAAATTTAAGTAAATATTTCGTCTCCTCGAGTGGGGATTGAACCCAAAACCAGTCGGTTTTACATTCACACTTTGTGCCGCTGCGTCACGACTGCCCCAACTTAACTTTGTCTTTATTAAGAAAATAATTAATTTCCCCCAATTCGGAAATCGAACGAGCAAACGTCGTTCTCGTTTGTTGTCTTTATGTGTCATTCACTAATGTTTCAGCACACGTCTAAATATGGAAAGGGTTAAGAAAAAAACACTAAACACAATGTTATCTTAGCAATAAAATAGTCATAAACTTGGTAATGATAAATATTAGCGGGCGTTCTTTTTAAACGAAATAAATTTTAAAAAAAATCATTATTTTTAACATTTTTAAAATCTTATTCCACACTTAGTAAAGAAAAATACTTATTTAGGAACCGTATAAAATTTTTAACGTAGCGGCACTTAAACTCGCGCCTCCTGGTCGGTTTCCAGGAGGCGCGGGTTCGAGTCCGAGAAAAAATTGAACGTAGCGGTTCAAATTTTTTTACGTTTTCTAAATAAGTAAAAAAAATAATTCATTAATTTTTGTAACATCACAAGTGTTGAAGATATTATGTAGTTTTTTATAAAGCTTGAGGACTTCTCCAATGACATATATGATGAGGTTGATGACTGTAAAATGGAATGAAAGAGTATAACCTCTTTGCCTATAACGTCAAAAATGATTTTAGTGGTATTATATTCATGTAAAGTATAAGTCCTATAATAAACATCCGTTATATCAGTTTCACGCTATATCCCGCACACAGCAGAGTAGGCAGAGGGAACCTAGTGTTAAGACACTCCGCACCCCATTCTCATCTGGTGTCATTGCGTGTTAAGTGGTGAAATGATATATTTACTTTAAAAACAAAAATATAACATTTAGATGACTAATAGATATAAATAAATATATTGCGTAAGAATAATTAAATTAATAACAACGACAGGAGGGACGTGAATATTATTTTTCTTATGAAATCTTAAATTTAATTACATATAAATAATGATGAAAATGAGGAACGGTCCCCTCTGCCTACACTGCTGTGTGCGGGATACAGCGTGAAGCTGAAGAAAAAAAATTATACACGTGACTCGTTTTGTGCTTATATTATTTTACGTAGTATCATTAACAGATTTTGCAGTGAATATGAAATAATTAAATATTGTTAGTCTATAGGTAAGCTTTTAGCTGTAGGAAGTAGGGATCCTATAATTTGGTAAAACGCTCAGTACTTTATTTTTGCTCTGAATTTAATACGAGTCATGGAACTCAATGCAGCGCTTCATCTTACCATAGTGAAGAACTTAAAATAATTCATACCCCGAGCGGAAATCGAACCCCCAACCAATGCGAGATTTAGTCTGGCGCCGTCCCACTGCTGTATGATGGCCTCGTTAAGTAGGTCATCATAGAATTATTTTATCCTTTTACCTATCATTTATCTATTAATTTATTTTAATCTCTGTAAATATGAATTATTGCTGTTTATCGTATACATCTTGTAAGATTACGATACATTGTTGTCTTAATGAATAATTTATGATTTGTTCATATCTGAAATAGTTAAAGATTAAATTATAAATTAAATTTACTTAAATTGAACACTGTAAGAATATATAACACGATGGTAGTAGCTTCGAATCAATTTCGGGATAGTATTTTATTGCATATTAATGAGACAAAATTCTGCCAAATACGCCTGCAAAAGACGCAACAAGCAAGAAGTATCTAATATAAGTTATAAGTAAGTCTGCCCACACTGTTGTTTGCTATAACCCTATTTTTTCTTTATAATCGACCACAATTTCGATTTCGTCTTTTTTTTGGACTGTGCAGTTATCTATTAATAGAATTCAAGTGTAATTTCGAAAAGCGCGACATTTATACGCCCCAGTGCCATGTTCCAGGACACCGAAACGCACAAGCGAAATAAGGGACAGTCCCGTTCAAAATGGAAAGTCTGGTCACGTTAGTTTTAACTGACAGTTGATTTGACCGCGAGCAGTCCATAGGATTTACAAATATTTAACTTATTTCCTTTGCACGGCCTAGTTTTTACAATCGCTAAATATATACGCATATCACATGTCACTTAAAAAATATAAAATGTAAACTTGTGGCCAGTCGTGGCACAAAGTGTGACTGTGAACGCGACTCGTAGTGGGTTCGATCCCCACTCGAGGAAACTTAATATTTATTTAAAATATTTATATTTTTTTTCGCTCTAGTGTCCAGGCAACACGCAGTGCCAGCAGAATCCGGCGGAGAGTGGGTAACGGAAGTGTCTTAATGGGAACGGAATGTCTTAAATATGTGCGGGATATAGAGTAAATTTATAAACAAAAATACACACATTATGAACGTGGCGTATTTAGTATATATAAGTTAATCAAAATCTATCCTGAATTCCTGAAACAGTTCAGTCTGTTTCAATTATGGTTTTTCAACCACCAGTTCTTTATTACTGATATTAGTCTGTTTATCCAAATAATTTTATCACCACTACACTTCAAAATTTTACTATAAAAGTATGTATCTTTATTTTGTTGTCAAGTAGAATGATAGACACAAACGTACAAACAAATATCACTTTACAATCCTACGCAACATTCAGTGTTTTTATTAAAACCAAACGATTCTGCGGTTGCGGCGTTGAGTCCTGCCACTCAACACGCAATGCCTCCAGAATTCGGCAGAAGGTGAGGAACGGAGTGTCTTAACACTAGGTTCCCTCTGCCTCTGACAAATGATGATGTATATCATACAATAGCAAAATTTTACAATTGTTTCTTTATTATCCGACTATTTGAGAATGAGAAGGAGGGTAATGTTTTTTGAGCGTACGTGTATGTTTGTATAGATCTGTCCATTTCTATGAAACATGCTATACAACACAAACGGCCGGGAGGTTTTAGACATACGAGTTGTCCTTGAACTCGTCAGAACCTATGGTACTGACATCAGTTATACAAATACCCAAAATGGCGTCCCCTAATAATAAAAACGTTGTATACTTTTTTGTCATCATAGTAATTTAGAAAATCTGTTCAATATTTTTAAACTGTATTTTTTCTTTTTTTTTAAATATATAGATTATTCTATGGTTAATTAAGATTTTCATTTATTTTCAAGCATCTACCTGTAGCAGTTTAGTTTATACAAAGTCAAAAGATATTAATTAGATCAATAAAAACGAGAGAATGTTATTTAGTTCTTACTATTTGTTAGCATCATATTGTCCTGCACACTATAAAGTAGGCACAAGGAACCTAGTGCTAAGACACTCCGTCCCCCATCATCTGCTGAATTCCGAAGGCAAAGGCGTGTTGAGTGGCGAAACTAAACGCCGCGCTTTGCGCCGAAACCAGAGCGATGAAATGAAAATATTAAATATTTCATTTCCTCTAGTGGGAATCGAATTCACAACCTGTCGCGTCTACAGTCACACTTTGTGCCCCTCCGCCACGACTGGTTTCACTATCACCATTTCATTTAATATGCGGATATAACGGAGCAACTTTTTACCCTCACTTTCGGCCGTGCAAAGCCAGGGCGCAGTATTTGTACACGTCACAAGCAATGTTGACTAAAAACGACACCCTAAAATATTCCTAAAAGGTAAAACATACAGTAAATAAGGTGACGAGACCGTGTTAAATGTTTTAACGTCAATTAGCGGAGGCATCGTATTACACATTGTTACAATACAACCGAGTATTTAAAATAGGCGTGATATTTATTATTTAATTTAGTTATTTTACCGTGACTTTACTCACAAGGATTGTTAGTTTATATGACATATATTTTTTTCAAGCATTTAAGCTCTCTTCTATGTATAGAAAGGGTGTGCAGAGAGAACGTAGAGTCAAAATACTCTGTACACCTAACACCTCATGTCGGGACATGAGGTGTTAGGTGGTGGAACCCAACGCCGCACTTTGCTTCTGCAGAGCGTGCAAATGAAAATTATTAATACATAAATTATCTCTATTAATACATAAATTATTTCATTCCACTGCGCCATGATGGCCTCTCCCATATTTCCCAATAATACTGTTTCTCCATGCATGTTTGGGATTTATAATAAATATAATCGAACGATTCAAATCTGTTGTGTGAGAAGAATTTGACCTGAAAATATGAATATATGTTCCCACGGGTAAGATTTCAACCTAGAACAACCACGATATACATATATTTTTAATGTGTACTTACATATTCGTACATCATTGGTTATGCTTAGATCTACATTATCTTACTAAAAATTGAGAAAAAAATATTGTTTATACTATTCTTATAAAATTATTTCAGAACTCATATTTTTTTACTGTATCATTCTAATCTTAACATTCACATCACTATCTGCAATCTTTTTAAAGTGAAGATAAGCTATTATACGTAGATGATATAATATAGAGTAGAGACTAAATTTAGATGTCAGAAGTTATGAAAAATCACATTCAAACAAGGAAAATTATATATTAATTATAAAAAAATGTATATTTTTTTTTACATTGAGCCCAGTCGTGGCGCAGGGGCACAAAATGTGACTGTAAAATCGACTGGTTGTGGGTTCGATCCCCGCTTGAGGAAATGAAATATTTATTTACATTTATATTTTCATTTCTTCGCTCTGGTGTCGAAACAAAGCGCGGCGTTGAGTTCCGCCACTCAGCACGCAATGCCTCCAGAGCTTGGCGGAAAGTGGGGAACGGAGTGTCTTAACACTAGGTTCTTAATCTAACTAATGTGTTAGATTAAGTTAGTAAGTGGCAACTGAAGTGAATAACTGGACTTTCTTAAGCAGATATTGTATAACTATAGAAATATATGTATGTAATAACATAAGTCTATTTCTAAGTAATATCTATAGAAAAAAGTATTAAAAGAATTGTAAATATAACAAAAGGTACGGACCGTAGTCTGTAGTGAAAGTAAGAATTAAAATTAAAAAAAAAAAAAAAACACTAGGTTCCCTCTGCCTACCCTGCTGTGTGCGGGATACAGCGTGAAGCTGATTTATTTATTTATTTTACTTTTATCACATAAAGCATGACCAATTAAGAAAATAATTTCATTTAGAGAAATTAAAAAAAGCGTATATAGTTGTGTACGAGTATGTATGGTCTTGAAAATAAATAAAATGAATATCGTAAAATCATATAAGTATAGGTATTTGTGAAGAAATATCTAGTGCCACCAGGCCACGACCTCCTCAAAATTTAAGTATTTAAAATTATATATATTTTTTAAATATTTATATTGGTAATGGTGACACAACATTTTGGGAACATAATCCAATTTAATGTTGAGTCGCGTCGCGTTATGTCTTATTACTAGAACCTACGAACGAACGAACGAACGAAAGAACTCATTTCCCGAGTGGGAATAGAACCTAAAACCGTTACGGTTACAGTCACGACGCCTACCTTCGTATTAAATAATTTTATACATTTGAGTTGAGGTTGAGGTTGAGGTTTTACAGTCACACTGTGTGCCCCTGCGCCAATCGTGGCGCAGGGGCACACAGTGTGACTGTAAAACCGACTGGTTGTGGGTTGATCCTCATGAAAGAAAGGAAAGAAAGGAGATGAAATATTTACTTAAATTTATATTTCCATTTCTTCGCTCTGGTGTCAAGACAAAGCGCGGCGTTGAGTTCTGCCACTCAACACGCAATGCCTCCAGAATTCGGCAGAAAGTGAGGATCGGAGTGTCTTAACACTAGATTCCCTCTGCCTACCCTGCTGTATGCGGGATACAGCGTGAAGCTAATTTATTTGATTTATTTATTTATTTTAATTTGAACCGAGCAAAGTGTTTGAGAGAGCAGAGAGAATTGCCCTATCGAGTCGATACTTAATTTTGTATTCTTTCGACGATTCGTGATGTATAAAATGACGGTCAACTAAAGCAGAAAATAATAAGCAAACACCGTTCATCTATTATTTATCGATAATCAGTAAACTGTATACTGATTTATTGCAGTAAATATTGATTAAAAAATATTTACTTATTTATTACTATATTAAATATAGAGTTGAGGCCAAACGTAGTGTGTGCGAATGTGAGCGCAACAGGCTGTGGGTTCGATTCCCACTCGGGGAAATAAAATATATAATATTTACATTTCCTCGTTCTAGTTACGAGGCAAAGCGCCGCGTTGAGTTCCGCCACTCAACAGGCAATGCCTTCAGAATTCGGCGAAGGAACGAAAGTGCCTTAATGGAGAACGGAATGTCTTAACACTAGGTTCCCACGTTCTTTCTGCTTACCCTGCTATGTGCAAAATTGTACTGAGTTGAAAAATCTTAACAGGGATAGAGCATGTTTTTTATGGATAAAAACATAGCAAACGAGCGTTACGGTCACCTGATGGTAAGTGACTACCGCCGCCCACGACCTCGTGCAACACCAGAGGAGCTACAGGTGCGTTGCCGGCCTTTTAAGTGGGTTGGGCGTCGAAGCCCGGCATTACCTGATGCGAAAAGCAGTGACATAAAGCCACTACTTAACGCTGGTTTTAAATGCCGGGGGTGGTAATGATCCGGTCGAGTCGAGTGTTGCCATTGCTGGCGACGTGACTCTACCACACGTACTTTAGTCGCCTCTTACGACACCACCAGTACCATATTTTTTTTGGCATTCGTTTTTACTCTATTTCAATAAGCATTGGAACATTCGTGCAAAAAGAATAAAAAAAGCAATCCTGTCAATTACCCAATAGCTTTTCATCGATTTAGGAACTGTGCAACGGATTTTAATCCGTTTTTCAGTAATATGTGACAGTGTAATTCAAAGGCCACTCGTGGCGCAGAGGCACTGTGTGACTGCAAAGTCGACTGGTTGTGGGTTCGATGCCCACTTCGCTCTGGTGTCGGGGTAAAGCGCGGCATTGATTTCCGCCACTCAACACGCAATGCCTCCAGAACTCGGCGGAAAGTGGGGAACGCAATGTCTTAATAATAGGTTCCCTCTGCCTACCCTATTGTGAGCGGGAAACAGCGTGAAGCTGATTTGATTTGTAATTGAAATGACATATTAAATTAGATCAAAGACACAAATTTGAAAGGAAAAAGAAGAAAAAAAACCAAAATAGCCAGTAGGGGAGACCGGGGTTGGTTGACCAAGTTTCAGCTTAAACGTTTCTATTTTTAATTCTCTTGAGTATATTAATTTTAAAATAGATTCAGTTAATAGATTTACTATTAAGCTTTGGAAAAATATGGAATAAAGTACCTTTTTGATTATGATATAGAGTACAGGGCAGTTCTTGTACGATAGAAAAAACTGGTCAACCTACCCCATGCATGGGGTTGGTTGACTATAACACTGGGGTAAGTTGACCTATGAAGATGCAATGATAAAATCTACAAGGAAATGGAATAAAAGACACAAACATGTATTACTTATTTATTTTATTATAAATTCCACGACTTCAATTACACACAATAAAATTCAAATTATAAGAATAAAATTAGACACTTAATTATTAGGCAATTTGAATAAATCAAAATAAACAAAGTAATTTCTTATATATTATTTAAAACATAACGAAACAACTTCTTATAAATTTTAACCATTTAGTAACAAATATCATATGTAACAAATGTAATTATATGTATTATTTGAGATCATACTATCCTATCAGTCTTCTAAATCGGAGGTGCAATTTTTGCATTCATCGAACAATATAGTCTTGTTTACAAATGTTGTGTGTGCCCACAACTTGTACGCAGTGCATTGAATCCATTCTTCTCCTTCGATACTAGAGCTATACCATTCAGTGCATTCCAAATAAAATGTTTCAACCTCATCACTTCTATGGTCGCTATTTTTCTACTTTCTTTTTCAGTTCGTTTAGACATTCCGCCTGTTGTCTTTGGCTTCTTTGTTTTCTTGTTGTCTTGTTGGGATAAAATTTCAAAAAATCCTATTTTATTTTATGAGTGGAATATCTATAATATTATGAGGCTGATTGGTCAACTAACCCCATTATACATTAGTCAACTAGCCCCAAACCACTTTTTAGTTTTTAACCACGTGCCATAACCTCAAGACTGCGACGAAACCATATAAAATAATACACAAAAGAAAGAGCATAAGCCACAATTTCTATATAAATTCTTTGACAATCAATAACTATGAATATAGAGCAATTATTACAAATAACATTACGACAATATTAATTACTTACGTGTGTTGTTTTTTAATATTACGTTCCTTCTCTCAAACGAAATGCGTGCTCGATGCCGCGTTCCCGGTGGCTGTGCGGACGAAGGCGACGGGTTCTCCTTCCACACAACCGGGCTTAACGCTATTGTATCGGACGAGTTATTGATAGTTAGTCAACCTACCCCGGTCTCCCCTACAGTAGTTCCCCAAATGGAACCTACACCCACAACTATCGCACGAGTCCCACAACACAGTATCGTCAATCGATGATCATTATCATCATCACGATCATTAAGTAATATACATTCGTGATTATTACTACATTATAAGCGTATAAAATTTCATAATTTTCTTTTCAATTTCGTAACCTGTCATTGTTTCAATAAAAAACTTAATTATGTCTTGATAAGGCAATGGTGCAACAAATTTTAATTACAGCTATGTATGTACATTTATAGGCGTTGTTTGTTTAAATTTCATACGTAAACATATGGGTTTACGTGAAGAAATATGATTAAATTTTGTCAGTTTTTTTGTTTAATTTTACTAATTTTTAACTTTTTTATACATATAATTATTAAATTAAAATCAGCTTCACGCTGTATTTCGCACACAGCAGGGTAGGCAGAGGAAACCTAGTGTGAAGACACTTCCGACGAGACGTTCCCCACTTTTTGCCGAATTCTGGAGGCATTGCGTGTTGAGTGGCAGAACTCAACGCCTCGCTTAACCTCGACACCAGAGCGAAGAAATGAAAATATAAATTTAAGTAAATATTTCATCTCCTCGAGTGGGGATCGAACTCACAACGAGTCGGTTTTACAGTCACACCTCGTGCCGCTGCGCCACGACCGGCCTCATAGTATAATTATTAAAAGTAGGATTTTTTTTAAAAAACTGGTAGAATTCTACCTACAATGAAATTTGGTACTTATATGTAGGAATTCTGGTCTGATGATGTCATGACAAGAGAACTTTTAAGAGATGATTTTTTACATCCTTGATAAGACTTTTGTTTTGGTTTTTTTTTGTTAATAAATTATAAATATGAATAATAAACGATGTAAAGAATTTACATATTATTTCCTTCTGTGTTATAAAAAACAGTGACAAATTAGATTTTGATAACAAACAAAACTTTGCCTATTAAATACATACATGCCATCATGGGGTAGAGGCACAATCGTGCGACAGTAAACGTGACGGTTGTGGATTTGATTCTCACTAGAGAATCAGCTCCACGCTGTATCCTGTATACAGCAGGATAGGCAGAGGAAACCTAATGTTAAGACACTCCGTTCCCCACTTTCCGCTGAGTTCAGGAGGCATTGCGTGTTGAGTGGCGGAATTCAACGCCACGCTTTGCCTCGACGCCAGAGCGAAGAAATGAAAATATAAATAAATATTTCATTTCTACGAGTGGAACGACCCCACAACCAGCCGATTTCACAGTCACACTTTGTGATCCTGCACCACGACTGGCCTCACTAGAAGGAATGAAATATTTAATGTTATTATTTTTCCACTCTGGTAACGAGGCAATGCGCGGTTTTGTATTTTGCCACTCTACACGTAATGCAGAGGCATTCGTCTAAAGTGTGGAGAAAACTTAGTATCAAGAGACTGCGTTCTTGACTTTTCACCTGAATTCGAGACATTACGCGTTGAATGATGAACTCAACTCCGCGCTAATATACAAGTTGATAATGGGATGTAGTTGATAGAAGAGAAGTATTTTAACTAGAACCACAGGACGCACGTTCAAATCCTACTGCCCTCAAAATTTGTAATAAATACAAAAATTTCAACAACGTTTTAACAATTATTTTACTATAGTTACAAAAATAGCCTTACTTGCTAAAATTCAGATGTCGCGACGCGAGTATTTCTGGCAGAGTGCCCCACAGCGTCTGGTGCAGATCTCTAACGGGCGCGCCCCACCAGCTCGCGTGCCAGTATCTGACCGTTGATGATACACAGCATCTTACACCTGTGCGATAAGAGATAAAAACATCAAGTAAAATCAACAAAAAAAAACGTACAATCGAATTGTGTACATTCTCGTTTTGAAAGTCGTTTAAATATTCTTTTGAACCGTCGCTTCAGGTCTTATCACTCTAATCGTGGAAAAAGATATGTGTTTTAAATTAATCAGCTTCACACTGTATCCCGCACATAGCAGGGTAGGCAGAGGGAACCTAGTGTTAAGACACTCCGTTCCCCACTTTCTGCCGAATTCTAGAGGCATTGGGTGTTGAGTGGCAGAACTCAACGCCGCGTTTTGCCTCGACACCAGAGCGAAGAAATGGAAATATAAATTTAAGTAAATATTTCATCTCCTCGAGTAGGGATCGAACCCAAAACCAGTCGGTTTACAGTCACACTTTGTGCCTCTGCGCCAAGACTGGTCTGAAGATATGTTTTTCTGGCTATGTTATGTTTTGTTCGTTCATTTAAAAATATATACGCTTCATTAGAATATAAGGACCTCTTTATACCACTAGGTATATCAAATACGCGATAGAGATAAACGAACACAATACGCCTTTAAATAAATTCTGTATTTTATAAAATAAAATTCTAAAATTGATAATTTATTATAACCATATATATATAATATTATACAAATTACAACAACTATACTACTTATCAACATAATATTATCGAGGTCGTGGCTCAGTAGCAAATGTGGGACATTAAACGCGACTGGTTGTGGGTTCGATTCCCACTCGAAGAAATGAAATATTTATTTAAATTTATATTTTCATCTCTTCGCTCTGGTGACGAGTTCGTCACTCGAAACGAATGGAGTGTACTAAGACTAGTCTCCTGCTGTTTAATTTTAATAACACATATCAATATCTTCTGAATATATAAAAAAAAAATTAAGCTCCAAGAAAGTCTCAAATTTATACTATTTAATACAGGAAGTTTTCATTATGTGAAGAAATTGTGCTCGAGTGTTGATTTATAACTGCATCCACGTCACGTGAAGTTTCTCGGAGGAAAGGTTAAAGGGTAAATTGATCTTTAAAAAGCTTCTTTTATTTTTTAGAGGACAGTCGTGGCGTAGGGGCGCAAGTGACTAAAGTGAGTGTAAACGCGACTGATTGTGGGTTCGGGTCCCTTCTTGAAGAAATGAAATATTTATTTAAATTTATATTATGATTTCTTCGCTCTCACGCAATGCCTCCAGAATTCGGTGGAAAATGGGCAACGGAGTGTCTTAACACTAGGTTACCTCTGCCTGCCCTGCTGTGTGCGGGATACAGCGTGAAACTGATTGTTTTAATTCAATTTAAAACTTATGAACAGCTTGATTTGTTTTTTATTAAAAAAAAACAATCCACGATATTTACCGCATAGCAGGGTAGGCAGAGGAGAACTTAATGGTTAAAACCCTAAATTACCCGCCCAAATTTCAAGACATTGACAGCACGCTTTGTCTTGTTATCAGAGTAAAGAAAAGAAAAATTCCCACGAGTGGAAATCAAACATACAACCGTCACGTCCACAGTCACACACTGTGCCCCTACACCATGACGGCCTGCTTTCAAGGACATAAAAGATAAAAATAAGAATTTGGACATAATTTTGTGATCTACACTGAGACCCATATTTTATTTTCATATAAACGGAACCTAGTGCTAGGACATTCCTTTCCTCATTAAGACACTACCGTTCCCCCCTTTTCGACGAACTCTTACGGCATTGTGAGTTGAATGGCGGAACTCAACAACTCGTTTTACCTCGTTACCGGAATACCGTACCGTAAATGAAACAAATATAAAAAAAATCCCTCTTAGTTGGAATCGTATCCACATCCGTCGCGTTTACAGTTGCACGCTTGTGCCTTTGCGCCATGACAGGTCTATTTCAATAATTTTCAATTTTAATTCAAAATAAGCGTTCCGTATCTCAAGATGAAGTCTTGTATCGCCGACGGAAATTCAGAAAGAAGAATAGAATAGAATAAAGAACAACCTGGCCCTTTAATAATGGTAGATTATTAAAAAGCCGAATGATTCTCCGAATGGAATTCCATTATGTTATTTAAATAATATTCGTGAAATACCAGCACCTTTTTATTCTTCATTCATTTCTTTTATTTTGTGAATGCCCATAAATTTTAGAAAAGGTGAATTTAAAAATACAAAAAAAAAATACCAGTGTGGCCAGTCGGGGCGCAGGGGCACAAAGTGTGACTGTAAAACCGACTGGTCGTGGATTCGATCCCCACTCGAGGATATGAAACATATATTTATTAAGATTTCATTTCTAAATTTCTATTTCAACAGCGCGGCGTTGAGTTCCGCCACTTGCACACTTGCACAAGCAATGCCTCCAGAACTCGGCGGAAAATGGAGAATGGAGTGTCTTAACACTAGGTTCCCTCTGCCAACCCTGCTGTGTAAATTAAAGGTGTGGTGTAAAATGCGAATTTGGCAATGGATTCGAAGTGGCTACGAAAGCAGTTGGTCGAATCGATGCCAAACCGCCCACTTACATTGTCAGTGGGTCGAGCACGAAAAATAATCGAGTCCGTATTGTAAACGTTTCGAGGTGACGATACGATTACAAAGTTCGAAGCACGAACCATAGTGTATCGACTATCGAGGACTCGATAGGATTAAGTAGGTGACGTCATGCTAACGAGGCTTAGAGATGTCACTGAGCGAATGAAATGGACGTTCAAAAACCAAATAAAATGGTGAATGTTAAAACATTCAATCAAAATATTTATTTATCTTAATTTACATTACAATTTACGTTGAAAATGAAGA
>JAATLQ010037694.1:0-61579 GCA_013421005.1 Heliconius erato x Heliconius himera | reverse complement strand
TTAAATGTAATATCTTCCATGTACAGACACCGATAAGTGAGCATTTTATTGTAAGTATCGATAAGTTGTGTTATTATTTCAAACATTCAATTGAAGATTCTTATGGGAGGTACGAAAATGCGACCTAAAGTTTTAATAACTTTCTCACAAAAAATCTTCATTACATAATACATTATAGGTATTAATTAATTAAATAATTCTGTGGTTTAAGCGGGCGAAGCCGCGAGCGGGTCGCTAGTTTAACAATAAAACTACTTTCTTTACTCATAATACAATGAATGCAATAAAAGCAACAAAATATAACAACAATCAAGAACAAGTGGGAAAACGTTGGAAAGCTTATAAATTCCACGTCACTGCACTGATTGCGTTTGTGGTCTCGGTCACTGTTGCGGAATTATAACTTTATATAAGTAGAACAGAGGTTCGAATATTATTGGTGTAGAATATTTTTTTAAGTAATATTTTAAATTAAGTATATTTTTTTAATAAAACTCTATAAATATAAATTAAAATAAAGTATAGACGTGGCGCAGGAGCACAAGCGTGTGACTCTAAACGCGACAAGTTGTGTGTTCGATTCCCACTCAAGGATTTGTTTGCTCTTTGTTTAATATTTTCATTTCTTCGCTCTGATGTGTTTAGGCAAATCGCGGTGTTGAGTTCCGCCCCTAAACACGCAATGCATATAGGTATTTTACATATAGGTATTTTATGTAGACAAAATGACGCAGACATATACGTCATGTATATTTATGTACTAATAAATAAAAATACTCATAAAAATGAGTCCTTTTTTATCATTTTCCAAAAAAAAAAATCCTTGACAAAAAAAGCATTTGACAAAAATCCACACCAAACATATTTGCTACTGATAAATAATAACAACACCAAAATTATTTGCCTAATGAAGCTTGTAAGTTTTGAAATCTGTGAAAATTATTCGGGCCGAAAAATCGAGGGAACGAACTGAAGCGTTGAAAAAGTATTTAATTGCTCCCAAGGAGCGGTAGCATAGCGAAAATTCGGGTAGCGAATTTATAGGAGCTATTTGGATGCAAATGATGAGCTGGGCTTGGCCTTCGCCTGTGACGGTGTAACCCCTGAAGAATAAGTGAGAAACGTCTTACGAGGGAAGGGGATCCGGTGCTCTTTAGTATTTATTCGGGAACTCGAGCGTGGAAGTGTGGCACGCTATAAAACACTTTTGTGTGTTCAATGACGCTAAAGTAAAAGGTTTTGTAGTTTTATCGATCGAGCAATTTAATACCGCTATGTAGTTATTTCTTTTTTCATTTATTTTGATAAAAGAGTGTGTGATTGTAATGTGAATGTTGTGGGTTCGATCTCAACTTGAGGGTATGAATTATTATTTATTATTTTGTTTTTTTTTCGCTCTGGCACCGAGGCAAAAGCACGGCGTTAAGTTCCGCCATCAACACGCAATGCGTAAAAAAAATTGGTGGAATGTGGGGCACGGAGTGTTTTAACACTAGGTTCCCCCTACCTACGCTACTGTGGTGCGGCATATTATATTTATTTTGATACAAAATTTACAAGTACCTATAGAAGCAGATTGTAAGCTTATAAAGTTCTCAATAGTTAAATAATAGATTGCCTGACTTTAACGTAAATATATTGAAATCGAAATCTACGGTTTTCGTCGAAAAATAAATTACTAATTCAATTGGGGAAAAGGTGAGAGGAACGGTCTAGTGGCTGAGGTGCCCGCGGCAAAAGTCCTGAAACTTCCTAACTATCACCACAAAGGATTGAATGTCGAAGTTGCTTAGTAAGTTTTCCAAACAAAAGACTAAAGTGCATCTTTGTCCCAGCGCGACGCCGCTATCTTCCTTTTACGAAGAATAAGAAAAGTGCTCGGAAAGCATAACGCCTGTGTTTTTTTTTAATAAAAAAGTTTTGAAATTGATAGTTAATAAAAACTGTTTATTACGAAATATTCTAAGCTTTTTGTTCAGAAATTGATTACCGGAAGCCATTAATAAGAAATATCATTACAATATGGGACAAATTTTTTTATAATAACCAAAGGTTATTGCTAGAATGTATAAAGTTGATCACAATTTTATTAAAAGACATGCTAAGCCTATACGTGGAATATAAAGAAGATATACTTCTGCGTTTTTATGTTTTTTAAGAAATCAGCTTCACGCTGCATCCTGCACACAGAAGGGTAAGCAGATGGAACCTAATGTTAAGACACTGTATTTACCAATTTCCGTCGAATTTTGGAGGCATTGAGTGTTGAGTGGCGGAACTCGACGCCGCGCCTTACCTCGACACCAGAGCGAAAATATAAATGTAAATAAATATTTGATTTCCTCGAGTGAAATCGAACCAATCGCGTCTACAGTCACACACTTGTTCCCCTGCGCTACGACTGCCGTCTATTTTTATATTTCAGTATGACATTACCAAGTTAATCTAAATATCTAATTATTTCCTGACTTTAACCAGACTATCGTTCCTTATAAAAGTGCCTATTTTTCAAATGATCATCTTACAGTACAAGTTTTGTGACATCTTAATAACAAAACAGACTAATATATAAAACCTGAGAGTGGACCGTCATATTTGTAAAAAAAAAATATGAATCCATTTATCAAAAAAGAATGATTTATTGCCGGGAACTCTTTCTGTAAATACAAATGAGGGAAGTAAGGTCCTTGGGTCACTGCCAAAGTGAAGCTTGATTAATGATTTTTGAGGCACATAGAATAGAAATGTTTGTTGCGAAATAAATCCAAGCGGGCACACTTCCGACACGACAATATAGCGTAATTTTGTGTGTTCATTTTTAAAGCCATTTTAAACTGATTTCTTTTAGTTTGCGCAAAGTTAGGAATTTTAGTTTTATATTCTTTTTGCATGTGAAGCGAATTCTGTTTAGTCTTTTCATTTGAATAATTTCGTAATCGTGTAGATGTAGTGTGACATAAAAAGTTACATGTTCTTCTAGTATTTTTTTTAAACAATTAAATATTATTTAAAAGAATATTATTTGAGTATTTCTCTTATTTTGTTCGTTGAGTCCTGCCACTCAACACGCAATGCCTCCAAAATTCGGCAGAAAGTGGGGACCATAATGTCTTAACACTAGGTTCCCTCTGTCTACCCTGCTGTGTGCGGGATACAGCGTGAAGCTGATTTATTTTATTTATTATCTTTTAAGTAAAAGTTACATAACAGTGTAATTCTTTCATAAAAATATTATTGTTTTCTTTGTTGTTGTGTATGCAAATTCACTTTTCCTTTGTTCTTATTATGAGCATTTGCGTAAAATGGGACTCACAACCACACTTGGCATTTGACGTTTTTAAATAAATTTATATTAATTTAGAATACTCGTATAGAAATAAAACATTTTACATTATTGATATACTTGTAAAAATCCTCCTGTTAAGACACTCCGTTCCCCACTTTCTGCCGGATTCTGGAGGCATTGCGTGTTGAGTGGCAGAACTCAACGCCGCGCTTTGACTCGACACCAGAGCGAAAAAATGGAAATATAAATTTAAATAAATATTTCATCTCCTCGAGTGGGGATCGCACCCACAAACAGTCGGTTTTACAGTCACACTTTGTGTCGCTGCGCCACGACTGGCCTCATACTTGTAATGTAAAGAAAATAATGAAGAAATCGGGAATAAGCAAAATCTATGTCGATTTAAATATGTACCTGAGCCATCGAGTACTATTTATGCTGTACTTGAATAAAAATATTAAAAGCAGCTTTACGCGTTTTTTATGAGAGGTTATTACGATATTCCGTTCTCGTTAAGACAACGAAAAATTGTCGTTCGCAGACTTTCAAACAAAGCGAGTAAATTAAAAAAAAATATATTTAATTTCCTCGAATGGGAATCGAACCTACAAATGCTCGCTTGTGCCCCTGTGCCAAAATGGCCTCACTCTTATTTTAATAACACATTCACATTGTAAATATAATAAAATATATAATGTGTTATTTTACAATGGCTTCCATCCTAAAGCTTTAATATTACGTTCCCGATACTTCCCATAACAACAGCGATTATAACTATTTAACCAAAATGTAATTAATCACTACATCAGTCGCCTACTCGCTTAGAAGGCGAACACTACCAATAAAAGCAAATGGATTGTGAAATGTCGTATCACGAACACATCTGTTCGTGCGTGATACGAACATCACTATTTACTATGGGTTTTTTTTAGAATTACGGTGTAAGATTCTACGATTTTTTGTATAAAATGTTTATATTTTTAGCTTTACGCTGTGTGCGGGATGCACATAGCAGAGTATACGCATAGGGGACTTAAAAACCTAGTGATATGACACTCTATTCTCATTAAAACACTACCATTACCAACTTTCTGAGGTCTGGAGGACTCACGGCAGCACTTCGCCTAGTTACCAGAGTGAGAAAATTAAATATTTAATTTTCTCGTGTAGGTATTGAACCCACAACCCCTGTCGCCCTTACATTCTGCTAACAAGCTCGAGAATTCAGAGGAAAGTGGGGATCCTAAGTGTATTAATGTGAAGCGGTCTAGATACTAAGTTCCTAGATTCCCACTGCCTACCTTGCTATGTGCGGGATAAAGCTAGAGCTAAAAATAAAACGAATAATAAATATTTTCTTAATTTATTTATAGTTGAAATTATTTTACATACATTTTTGTTACCCAATATGCTATGATTATAAGAAAGCAAAATCTTTATACATTTTATTAAGACCGATAATTTTAAAGATTTTGATTGAGATCACAGTTCACTGTGATTTTTCTTATACAAATCATATTCATAAGTTAAATCACTTCCGATCCTGAGTTCCTTTGTTGAGTGGCCAAACTCAACGCCAGGCTTTTATCTTGGTGTGAGAGCGAAATTTTAATATTAATAAGTAATAATTCATTCCCCCGAGTGAGGATAGAACCAACAACCATCGCGTTGCAGTCACACTTGTGCCTCTGCGCCAATCTGGCCAAGACTTTATAAAATATATAAATAAAAAACTTCCTATTAAAGTTGAGTACTGTACTATTTACCTATATTCATATATTATAGCAATAGAGGAACTTCTGGTGGCTTCTACCGTTTTAAAGATCGATTTTCTCGTTGTACGTGCCTCCATATAAAGTGTGGTTCACGAAAGTGATTGTAAAGTAGTGGAAAATTCACAGGCATGCGACGCCGCAGCGCTCTCCCGTATAATGAAAAAGGACTTGAATAACATTCGTTCTTTAATATTTTGTCTTAATGGTTGAAAAAATTATAGTATTAATTTTTTTTGAGTATTATTCAACACTTAGAAAAGAAATATTTCTTCTAACAACCCAAAGCTAATAAGAATTACGATGTAGCATGATGGGTGCGTATAGCTTAGTGATCAGGCCGATTGAATGATATCCAAGAGGCGTCAGTTCCAAAGCGTTAAAGTTTTTATTTGTTTTCTAAAAAATAAAGCCAGTCGTAGAGTTGGGTCACAAGCGCGTGACTGTAAACGCGATAGGTTATGAGTTTGCTTCCCAGTCGAGGAAATGAAATGGCACTAAATACACAATGCCTCCAGAATTCGGCGAAAAGTGGGGAGCGGAGTGACTCAACACTAGATTCTCTCAGCCTACCTGGTATATACGAAATACGGCTTGAAGCTAAAAAAAAGAAATAGTAACAATACATCGTAGACAATTGCTAAAGATGAATCCTTCTTAAAAAAAAGAGAGAAAATCGAAATCAACACATATACGTACTAGTAAGTCCTTTCCTATTGAATACCTGTAAGAAAACTTGCGTTGTTCGCTGTACAATAAACTATCCCACTTAGTTTTACTGCCCTCCTATTACAGTTAAGTGTTTATTGCACTAGGTCCAGCGTAGTACTAATAAAGAAGGACCAGTTCAGATTTCTGAACAATGTGAACAGAATGTAATTAAAGTATAATAATTTACTTGAGAGGCCAGTGGTGACGCAGTGGAACAAGTGTGTGACTGTAGACGCGACTGATTGTGGGTTCAACTCCCTACTCGAGGAAATTAAATATTTATTTAAACGTATATTTTCATTTCTTCTCTCTGGTGCCGGGGAAAATCGCGGCGTTGAGTCACAATTTGGCGAAAAATGAGGAACTGAGAGTCTTAACATAGGCTTCCCTCTGCCTACTCTTCTGCGTGCGGGATGCAGCGTGAAGCCGATTTTTTAAAATTTATTAAAACACTATGATCCCTTAAATTTTCAGTGAAAAATTAATATTAACTAAAAAGTTTTACAAAAAACCCATTAATTATGAATATAAAAATCTACCCTGGGCAATAACCAGATGGATCGTTATATAAATAGTAATAAATAACTTTCATACATCTCAATTTTTGGCTCAATCTGTATTCAGCGCTGCGTTAAATTGGACGAGCAAATAAAAAATATACAAAAACCAACATGGCAAGATAAATAATATATTACGTAATTAACTTAACTATTAAGTATAGTATAATAAATACCATTACATATCAAGATTATGTTTTTATCTGATTTTTTTAATATTATATAATTACTTAAAAATTTTATCGCACACAGCAAGGTGGGCAGACGGAACCTAGTATTAAGATATCCATTCTCCATTTTCCACCGAATTCTGTAGACTTTGCGTGTTGAGTGGCGGATCTGAACGCCGCGTTTTTGCCTCGACACTAAAGCGACGAAATGAATTATTAAATATTTCATTTCCTTGAGTGGAAATCAAATCCACAACCTGTCGCGTTTACGCTCACACGCTTGTGCCCCTGCGCTCGAACTGGCCTCTCTGATGAAAACCACTATTGTAAATGAGTAACACCTATTCAAATATACAAGAAACGCAGCTCTTTTCCTATGTCAATTATAGGCCTACATTTATCGTCTATATTCAACTATCATTTATAGATCGTAAACCATAAAAAATATCTTTGTGAAATAGCTGACAAACATATAGCCTACACTTCTTGTATGTTAAAACATATTCCTTAAAGCAAAACTATAAGCTGAAGAATTGCGGTACTAGTGTCATAAAGGCACAGATTATGAGTTTGATTTCCACACTATGAAATGAAATATTTAATATTTTCATTTCTTCGCTCTGGTATTAAGGCAACGCTCGATCTGCCTACCCTGCTACATACGGAATACAGCGAGCAGCTGAAAAAGAAGAACAAAAGAAGAGTAAGCTGCAACTATAATTACGGTATTTTTCTTATTATTTCAGGCCTTTATCTAAAACAAGAGAAAGAGAAAGACAAATTAATTACAATAACAAGATCCACCAAAGAGAATATTATTTCAGGGAAATTCGATGACCATTTTAAACTAACAAAATAGCAACGTTTTCACACATCGCTTGGTATTCTTCATACAAGTAAGTATTGTGCAGTTGGATCGCGTCGGGACAAAGGCAGATTTGAATAAAGGATTCCCATTGGATTCTGGTACTATTTCTCTTTTTTAATAAAGCATTCCTTTAAAACCAAACGCTATTGCATTCTTTATGCCAGTTGTTCAATATATTTTTTTATTTGGTACTTGGATTTCTTGTTTGCTAGTTAAAAATTATGCTATTATTCATTGTATAGTTTTTTTTTTTATTAAAACTTATTGCAATTTTCACAATTTAGAAACATCAACTTTCCAATGTGGGAGATACTGTGGGACATAATGTAGAACAAAATTTGAAATTGTTGTAAAGACAAAAATGAGAATGGGAGTTCTATGTTTTGCACAAAATGTAAAAAGGGCGTACTATACCAAATGCTTGTATTCATGTCGCTATAAGGATATATCAGGGATAACTATAGATTAAATATCAGGGATCCCGAGCTATCGCCAATGTATTCACTAGGGCAAAGTGAATACCCCATGATGGGACGCGCACAGAGATGAAGCTTGCGATGAAGAATCTTCTCAGTGAAGAACTAAAATATATTAAACAAGAAATGGTGGAAATAAGGAAATCATTAGCAAACAATACGATGATATTTTTTTGAACACGGAACAAATGCAATAAACTTAAGTGAACTAAAGGCAAGTAAGTAAGGATATAATCTCCTATATTTTTTTTAAATACTAGAATAAACGACCTTGAACAACGTTCAAGATCATGTAATCTTGAATAGCAGTGTGTCCCTGTAAACAACTAGGAGAATTTAATAAAAGTTATCAAGCAATTAGAACATGTTGTAGGCTTTGAGATTCCGCAAGAAAAAATCTTTAACTGTACAAGAGTTGCAAAAGCAAATTTTTTCAGTCCGCGACCACCAAATTGTAGTGCAATTTCTCTCTTTCTCAACTCGCCACTTACCAGAGATATTTTCGTATCATCAGTAATAAAGTTTAATAAGAAAAATCAAAATGACAAACTGAAAACTACGGAATGTGGATTAGGGACGGTCGAATTTTAATTAGGAAAGATGATCACTCGGATCCAATAATAGTTAAAAACTTAAATCATCTTAGAAAGTTGATATAGTAGCATGGTAATTGCAAGTATATTGTTTGGTTTATATAAAATTCAATTTTTTAAACATTTTTTATCAAAATGTTCGTGGTCTTAAAACAAAATCATGAAATCTTTCGAAATGTTTCAATTAATAATTATGATATAATCATTTTTACAGAAATCTGGTTAATTATTCAGATTCAATCCTTAGTGAATTGTTTGATGCAAGATATAATATTTATAGAAGAGACTGGAGCAGTAGTAAATAAAGTGTTTTTGCTATAGTCTTTGAATCCTAATCAATACAGTTACTGTATTGATACAATAAATAATATTAAATATAATATATTAGGATATAACACGCGGGGGAAGCCGCGCGGGGGCCGCTGGTAACATAAATAAAAACAAAAATGCTAATTTTATTAAAATAATTTAGAAAATAATAATTAATTTGCTCTGATGCTACTACATATACGCAAGAAATGAGGAAAATGGAATTCATACTTGGACTCCTAAGAGTTCTTTCTTCCGGCTGTTATTAAACTAATATTAAGAAATCTCATAAAAAGTTTGGAGTAATTGTCTTTCATCGTTCCCAGCAGTAAAACAATATTATTTTTTGTAAAAAAATACGAGATTCATAAACTTGTTTCACAAATTTCCGTAGAACCAGGAAATAAAGGTCAAATATCACCTTCTTGGAAAATCAATACCGGATCCAAATTACAAAAACAAAATTGTATAATATTAATGAAACGTTTTATCATTATTTTATGACGGAATAGAAAAAGTTTTTTTTTTACAATTTCAAAGTGTTCTTCCACACTTAGAAAAGAAAAAAAAAATCAGAAAACATAATTTTTTTTCTTCATTTTTTAAACATAAAAAAGTAGGCTTCGGGAGAGGTGCAGGTTTATATCTCGTTACGTATTTTTTTTTATGTTTTTTAAAAACTAATAAAAAAATCCTACAAAAATTGACAAAAGTATCGTTTTCTATAAAGCTTAATCTAATAAACACTTACCTTGATTCACGATCGGCTATATTATCGAAATTACCAAAATACCTGAAGGGGATAAATACCGACATAAATATTTAACATATTGCTAAGCAGTTTAAATTATAACTAGACCAACAAACTTAGGCATGATTTATATTGGTCGGGTAAGCCGCAGGGAACCATACTATGTTATATGGTATTTTAATATCCTAATAGATATTACATGTAAGCTTTAAGGTTCCTTGTAAGGATTAATGTTATATTAATATTATTATATTGTTTTCAGTAAATTTTTTAAAGATAAAAATGTTGAGGCCAGAGGCGAAAGGGGATAGGCGTGCGATTGTAAACGATATATAGTGGGTTCGATTCCCTTTCGAGGAAATGAAATAAATAATATTTCCTTTCGTTAAATTCCGCCATTCAACACGCAATGCTTCCAAAGAAGGTAGAAAATGGGGAACGAAGTGTCTTAACATTAGATTTTAGGTCCCTGCTGGGTAGCAGCAGGGTTGCTGTGTGTGGGATTCACTGTAAAGCTGAAAGAAATATATAATTATTAATTAACAGTTAAGTCAATTGACAGTTAAGCCAGTCGTGGCGCAGGGGCACAAAGTATGCCTGTAAATCGGCTGATTGTGGGTTCGATCCCCACTCGAGGAGATCAAACATTTATTTACATTTATATTTACATTTCTTCGCTCTGGTGACGAGGGAAAGCGCGACGTTGATTTTCGCGCCTCAATACGCAATGCCTCCAGAAATTGGCGGAAAGTGGGGAACTGAGTGTTTTAACACTAATTTCCCTCTGCCTACCCTGCTGTGTGTGGGATACAGAGTGAAGCTGAAAAAAAAAAACATATATTTGCGCGTTGTTATTACTGAGAGAGACCGAGAGACCAAGACGCCAAACGCTGTACAATGTAAATAAGTACGAAACATAAGAATTTATATTTTGTATAGAAACATATGATGTCAAAGCGCGACACAAAGTACAAAACAGATCGAGCTATTTACCATACATACCAAATATAACGTAGAAGACGCTAGGAAATGGTTTTTGAAATTCAATACTTCACTTTACATAAAGAAATATCACTTCAAAATGAATTCATGTGAAACTTTATAAATGTTCTTGAAATCAATATAAAAAAATATATTTTTAGATTTTGGGAATAAATGTGGGACCTTTATAGGATAACTTTACTACCCTTCTGTCAGGACCTTTTATCTCGAGAACTCGTGTAGCTGAAATAAATATGAAAATTCAGGTATACGACCTTTACTTTTTAAAAAATTGGCTGCGTAATCAACACCTATTAGAATATTTTCCTTTGACCTATAGTTGGTGAGAAATGAGATTTTATAATACAGAGGGGAAAAAAATCGAAAAGTTAAAATTTATAGGTATTTCACAACATATATTTGTAATTTATTTCATACAAAATAGGTGCATACGACCAGAAACTTAAATTTGTCAACTTTTAATAAATATGTTGTATTTCTCATTGACCTAAAATTCTGAAATCGGTATGAAACCTTCAGTGATATCGGTGGTCGTCGGTGATAACAGCAGACGAGTCTGAATCGTATTGACTGTTTTTTTTTTATTTTTTTTATTCTAATGTTTAAAATTATTCTTTAAATCGTTTTAGTGGTGTGTTTGTTTAACATCACTAAAAATAAATATAGACATTCATGAAATAGCCCGATTATTTTCATCACTTGTCTATATATTTTTTAACAGTAGAATACTTAAATATATGATGTATTGTAACAATGAGTTTCACAGTTGTATAAAGTAAAAATCCGCCGCCATGTTGACATTATTTGAATAGTTTCTCTTTAAATAATACGAAATGTGAACATATTGTGTGCTTTTTCCTATAAAGACCAACTTTTTCTATTTGAATATGGTATATTGAATAATATAAAAAAGATAATATTTTTGTTAAAATAAAAATATACTGTAAAAGAACTAACGGCGTAGTATGACGTGTCTGACTAGCGCTTCCTGCCTCCGATATTTGTTGGTTTCAACTCCACACGGGAAAATGTTCATATTTAAAATACATATGCCTCTGCGTCCTGATTTGACAAAGTGCCATCGTTGTATTCTATATTATATAGCCTATAAATATGTAAATAGGCAATTAAATTAATACAGAAATAAATTTCAAATGTACTCATATAAAGATTTTAAAATCGTACTTTACCTACCATGTGACTTAAATCAGCTTCACGCTGTATCCCGTACACAGCAGGGTAGGCAGGGGGAACTTAATGTTAAGACACTCTGCTCCCCACTTTCTGCCGACTTCTGGAGGCATTGCGTGTTGAGTGGCAGAACTCAACGCCGCGCTTTGCCTCTACATCAGAGAGAAGAAATGAAAACATAAATTTAAATATTTTTTTTTATCTTCTCGAGTGGGGATCGAACCCACAACCTGTCAACTGACTCCCCACTCACACTTTGTGTCACTTTGCGCCACGACTGGCCTCTGACTTTATCATTTCGTGGACTAAATATATGGTACGTACGTTTAATCCATCAATGTCTATATTTAGAATACTCAAAATATGTGTGTAAGACATCTGAACTGATTTACTTTGAGAGAGAATATTTACACATGATAATGTGAAGATTAATATTTAAGAATCTAAAAATCGCTTCCACATTAATAAGACATAGGATTTGCTTGTTTTTGCTCTTTAGTTTCTTTAAAAAATTGTAAACATCTATGGATCTTGTAAGAATAGAATATTTTTATAATTCTGCTTTTATTTTTATTTATGAATATTTTTATGTTTCTACTTTTATTATTATTACCGTAAGCGTAAGATACGTAATTTTTATTATATACTTATGTGGTTACATATTTTTTATTTTCTATATTACTTCTTTTAAAAAAAAGGATGCACGATGGGCAATTGTTTAACTTGTGTTAGTATGGTTCCTATTACATAAATCGATGAACGCCGGCTTCATGCACGAAAAAGCATGACTCATTGTCACGTTCTGCCTGAGCCGAGTGTGCAAGCGAGAGCGCTGAACTAGCGATAGAGAGGCACGATTGGCCTAAGCGTTTGGCTTATGAAGCATATATTCATTCATTATTATTTGTAATTAAATAGCACATTGTTATTTATAATCTTATAATTTAAGTTAAAAAAAATATTTCTTATACAAAATAATGACAATTGGGTTCAGTGCAATTTTTCATCAATGTTTTCGTATGGCGTTATAGCGCAAATGCAATTTTATCTCTCTGGTATCTTAGTTAGCCGCGGTGTTAAGTTCCGCCACTCATCGCCATCCAGAATTCGGCGGTAGTGGAGTGTCTTAACACTGGGCTCTCTCTGACTACCCTGCTACATACGCGATACAGCTTGAAGCTAAAAAAAATAATTTTCTATAAATTTAACACATATTAATAAAAAAATATAGAAAATTATTAGTAAAAACATAAAAAATAAAAAGTAAATAACATCGCTGTAACTAAATATTCATTTCCAAATATTTGCAAGCTTATGCTAAATGTGGAAGAAATAATTTGTTTACGTTTAATATTTGTTAAACGATCAACATACAAATCAAATGATGTTAACATACGAGCTTCTGTACATATTTTCATATTTGCACGGCATTTCGATACTTTTCTGTTTAAATTTATAATAGTCAATGTTATTTATATTACTAAAAATATAGGCCTGTCGTGGCGCAGGAGCACAAAATGTGACTGTAAAATCGACTAAGTGTGGGTTTTATCCCCACTCGAGGAAATGAAATATTTATTTACATTTATATTTTCATTTTTCTGGTGTCAAGGCAAAGCGCGGCGCTAAGTTCCGCCACTCAATACTTGACGCCTCCAGAACTCAGCGGAAAGTGAGGAACGAAGTACCCTAACACTAAGTTCCCTCTGCCTACCCTGCTGTGAGCGGAATACAGCTTGAAGCTGAATAAATATTATATAACAATGTTAAAAGAGATTTCGAGAGTTCCTCCACGCAATTCTAACAATACTTCGGAAATGTGGTTCTAAATTTCAATGATAACGGGTAGTAGCTAATTGGAAGTAGCAAGAAATTGGTCATAAAATCCGCTCAAATTAGAATTTCCGGGCAACCACTTGTAAGAAAGTATTTTAATAAATCAGCCAAAACTTTAGTTTTTAATACATAAATATTACTTTTAAAATGATAATATAATAACACGAAATTAATTACTATAAAAAAAAAATGTTTAACTCAAGCGGGCGAAGCCGCTAACGCGTTGCTAGTCTAGAGCAACTCATAAATCAAGAACCATGCGAGTTCACTCAAATCCTATCTAATATTGTAAGCGGTGTTCCGCTTAAGTTATTACATTATACGTTGTATATACATGCATATGTGTGAATTATACATAGATATACGTATATTATACACTTGCTAGTCTCTAACTGTGAAGCATATTTAGTTAAGCTGTCAGGTACAAAGTGTCTTTATAATATAAGTTCTTTGTATTTTAGTTAATATTAATAATGAACTATATACAGTTTAAGCTTTCGTTTTAAAAAGTATTACAGTAAAAATAATAATTAGTATCTAATAACTTCTTATACTATGATTGTCGATTTTTAGGGTTCCATAGGTCAAAGAAAAAACGAAACCCTAATAGGATCGCTATCCATTGCGTGGATATATCATGCTGAATTTAATATCAAATATTTAAGTCTACGGTTTTTTAGAACATCATTTATCGATCGCATCGCATCGATTTTGCTGCATTTTGTTTGAAACCCTATAGAGTACTTTTGGCATGAAATGAGTAAAAAATTCGAAAATTGAAAATTTATAGATATTTCATTAAAAAAATTGTTGCCTCACCGACCTTATTATTATTGATATACTATAGTATCTAGTTATTATCTGTATAAGGTAATTAAATTACCAATATCTGTCGCCAAGATTGGATGAATTACTTAAAAATTTTAACAACGTCCCAACTCATATAGAAGAAACTCATAAAATTTCGCCATTAGGGACCAAAATGTACTAATAAGTTGCTGTTAATTAAGATAAGTGGCGAGCTGGCACTTTTATTAAATATACGTAGAATGCTTAGAAAAATATTTTCTAAAAGCTTTCTCATTTTAGCAATATCATTACACGCAAAAAAACGGAAAAAAGTAGTGTTTTGACACTATTTTGTCTTTGCCTGCTGTTTGAGGGATAACGAGTGAAGCAAAAAAAAAATTTACCGAAAGAAGAGAGAGAAAGAGAAAATTTTAACATAAGCAGTTCATAGATTAACTTAGTGAAGCCCTGTTACGAACGGATTGTGTCCGTCTACAAACATGCGGCTGTAAACGCTTATAAAAATACGCCTTACCTTTTTAACTAAAATTCAGAAAATTAAATAATTTAGATTAAATTTGTTAATATTCGTTATTACGTAAGATTTACGTATTCCATTTTGAATATTACTACCATAAAGTCTTTAATCACGCCAAAAAGATTAACTTGAATTATTTTTTTTAGATTTAGTAATAAAAAAACACAATATTTAGACAGACGGACTGAATATAAATCAGAGCCTTTCGATTGTATGAAATGATTACTTTTCTCCTTCGCGTCCAACGAGTGTTGACTACGTGACGCAAAGAGATTGTAAAATTGTTATTCCAGCCATGTTGAATAGACCGGAATTACGAAAATTGTTTTCTGTAAAATTCTTCTTTAACCCATCAAATACACTATAATATAATTTAAATAATAAAATAAAATAAAATTAAATTAGCTTCACGCTGTATCCCGCACACAGCAGGGTAGGCAGAGGGAACCTAGTGTTAAGATACTCACTTCCCCACTTTCTGCCGAATTCCGGAGGCATTGCGTGTTGAGTGGCAGAACTCAACGCCGCGCTTAACCTCGACACCAGAGCGAAGAAATGGAAATATAAATTTAAGTAATTATTTCATCTCCTCGAGTGGGGATCGAACCCACAACCAGTCGGTTTTACAGTCACACCTCGTGCCGCTGCGCCACGACTGGTCTCAATAAATAATAAAATTAACATTTTTTTATTGTTGACCAATAACAATACGGAAAAAATTCTCTATTCGACGCATATGTTTTTATGTGTACCTAAACATGTTAACCTTTTTACTTAGTAGTCTGATTTTGATATATATTTTTTATTCGACAGAAATAGAGATAATTAATAAAACGGCGCCAAATAATGAATAATCTTAGTTAATAAAAATATTTTTAATTGAAGGAATAACAAAATGCAACTAAGAACACAGCTTAACTCTCGAACTATAATTTAAAATAAGAAAAACGATCAAATGCGAGTCGGATTTGCATATCGAGGGTTCCGTACCAATTTAAGTTGACAAACTTAAGTTTTTTTCGGATTTTCTTCTTTTTTTGTCCTGCAAGTTCTTATTTTTGCTAAATTATTATTATTTTTTTATTTTTCTTTTTTTTTATATAAATGGCTAATATCTTGACAGACGGAAAGACGGACAGCAAAGTGATCCTATACGGCTTCCATTGTTATCTTTTCAGGTACGGAACCCTAAGAAATACATACGGAACCCTATAAAATTTTTAGGTATACATATATCACATGACATTAAATACTTACATATATCTTAAGATTTAAATTAATATTTTTATTTTTTAAAGGAAAGCTATAAAAAATACTATATAATTTAACCAAATCTAAACACAGCACGAAATCTAATATTTGAAGACGTCGGGCGTTATAGAATGTAAGCCATTCAAGATTTTGCATTACAAATTTACAAATGGCAAGACAATGTCGTAAAGATAAAGGACAACTTTGTATAATAAAACCAATTTAGTTTTTATTATTACCTAAAAAGATAACCATTCGTAGAATTAATAAAAATAAGAACTAAATACTTCTTAATGTCTGAAATGACATTGAAAATCAATATTTGTAGATTTCATCACTTTAAGTTTATATAAGCTGTAAGTATATAATTATAAACATTTATAGATGACCTCGATTCGATTGTACACAGTATCGATGATACTGGAGGAAGGTCATGTAAAGGGGATAAGGAACCTCGCTAGGGGTACTAGTGGAGCTGAAAAAAACATTTATAAATGATATTTCCGAGGTCCGTCGTAGCACAGGGGCACAAAGAGTGACTGTAAAACCGACTGGTTGTGGGTTCGATCCCCAATTGAGGAGATGAAATATTTACTTAAAATGTATATTTCCATTTCTTCACTCTGGTGTCAAAGAGTGGCGTTGAGTTCTGCCACTCAATGCCTCCAGCATTCGGCAGAAAGTGGTGAGCGGAGTGTCTTAACACTAGGTTCCCTCTGCCTACCCTGCTGTGTGCGGGATACAGCGTGAAGCTGATTTATATATTTTATTTTATTTCCAAGCGTGTAAACGCGACAGATGTGTGTTCGATTCTCACTCGGAAATTAATCGAATGCCCATGAATAATTATTTATTATTATAAAAATATTAATATGAAAATATTAATAAATAATTATTCATACCCCTGAAGTTTGATATCTTCGCTGTAGTAACAAATGAAAGTGAGGAACGGAGTGTCTTAACACCAGGTTCCGTCTGCCTATCCTGCTATTTACGGGATACGGCGGGAACCTAAAAAAATAAATCCATTTCCAATTCTCAAAATCCAAATCCAAGTATATAAGGTACATTGCAGGTACAATACATACATACATATATGGAGTGCATAAATAAACCTAGGTTCCTTTCACGTTTAACTGGTTCCTCATTATCATTCTGAGCAAAACTACAGGATCTCATTATCCCGGGTGGGATTTCAAAGTGTTACAACACTGCATTTCAAGTTTCGGAGTAGAAATAACGTTGGCACCGCCGGCTTTGTACTGTGCATGTGTAATACTAATTAAATTTTAGTTCGAATGAGTAACTGAGACTTGTTTTATTTTCTGGTAAAATTAAAAATTATTAAGCAAAAAAAAAAGTATATTAATTTAACATATTATTTTTGAGGCCAGTCATGGCGCAGGGGCCATAAAATCTGACTGTAAAATCGACTGGTTGTGGGTTCGATCCCCACTCGAGGATATGTAAAATTTACTTACAATTATATTTTCATTTCTTCGCTCTGGTGTCGAGGCAAAGCGCGGCGTTGAGTTCCGCCATTCAAGACACAATGCCTCCAGGCGGAAGTGGGGAACGGCGTGTCTGAACAGTAGGTTCCTTTTGCCTACTTTTACTGTGTACGGGGATACTGCGTGAAGCTGATTTTGACATTATTTTAGTTCTTTTGTATCGTAAAGTTATTTTATTCCGACGTTCTACTTTCGATAATTTTTATTTTAGTTCCATTTCTCTTTATTTGAATAGAATCTATAAGATAAAACTTAAAATTAATTTAAAACCACTTATGCCAGACTTGTGCCATAAAAAAAATATAAATACGTACTCGTTTTAAGAAAAATAAAAATTATGATTACAACATCATGGACACAACTGAATTACAGAAAAAAACAATGATTATATTTTGATCACCGTGCAGCGAGACGTGATGGTTGTGGGTTTGATTCTCACTTGGGCGAATTAAATATATTTATTTTTACTCTAGAAAATAAATAACGGCCTTGAGTTCTGCCATTGAACACACAGTCTCGAAAGAGGAGAAAAATAGAGATAGAAGTGTTATAACACTAATTTATTCTCTTATACCCGTCATTAAAAACTAAAGTACTTTTTTTACAAAAAAAATAAAATAACATATTATTAAGACAACAATTTCCACAACAACAACAACAACAACAACAACAACAAAAGATACTGATGAATTTAATATATTTTGACGACAATCACTCAGACGTAGGACAAAATGGATCGCTACTTACGATATGAGCCCCGCGTCTCAAAGTAGGTACCAACCGCTCGAGTAGGAATTCTTAAAAGCTTTTTAATGTCTTCTAAATTGATGACCTACTCGGAAGATTAATGTTCGATATGCAATGCGTAATTAGGTTTTATATTATAAATATTTATAAATAACACATTTTAAGTTTAGAAAATATTTATGTTAAGAAAGAGTATATTTCCTTATTTTATATGAAAAGCGAGAATTTATAATTTAATAAATAATGTCAATTACGTCCTATAATTTATATATAGCTCATAGCAGGGTACGCAGAGGAAACATGGGAACCTAGTGTCCTCCTCCCCATGTATGAATAGGTAGATGACAGAGGCGAAAACGATATGCAGAGAAGGCAGCGTTTTACCCTCCATGCTCTCCGGCCATTTCGTTAGGAATAAAACGTAAATCTAAAACGAACATCAGCCATAAATACGATTCGGATGTAGAAATATGCATACATATATAAATATGTAACCGAAAGTAATTATAATAAAAACATAAAATGCACAGTCAGAAAAAAAATGTAAAATAAGTCAGCTTCACGCTGTATCCCTCACACAGTAGGGTAGGCAGAGGGAACCTAGTGTTAAGATACTCCGTTCCCCACTTTCTGCCGAATTCTGGAGGCATTGCGTGTTGAGTGGCAGAACTCAACGCCGCGTTTTGCCTCGATAACAGAGCGAAGAAATGGAAATATAAATTTGAGTAAATATTTCATCTCCTCGAGTGGGGATCGAACCCACAACCAGTTGATTTACAGTCACACTTTGTGCCCTTGCGCCACGACTGGCCTCTAAAATAAATAATATACATATATTAATAATTGTATTTAAAGTATTAATCTTAAATCTTATCAACATGACAGTGTCTGAAACGACACCTGTAACTAGAATTTATAACAGGCTTATCAAGAACTACTCGACAGTGTGAGATAAATCACTCACACTATATTATGTTCCTACGTAAATTTTATTTCGAATTCAATGTAACAAGTACTTTAGGAAAACGATTTCTTTACCAAGGTTCTAGATATTCCAACTCAATCTTATTGTTAGCTTCACGCTGTATCCCGCACATAGCAGGTTAGGCAGAAGGAACCTGGGGTCCTATTATAAGACACTCTGTTCCCATTAAGTCACTTCCGTTCCCCACTTTTCGATGAATTCTCCTTGAGGCTTTGAGTTTTGAGTGGCAGAACTGTACGCCGAGCTTTGCCTCGTTATTAGAGCGAGAAAAAGAAAATAAATCTTTCTATCTTGTGGGAATCGAACCCACAATCTTTGCGTTTGCAGTAGTACGCTTCTGACATTGCGCCACCGCGGCTTCAAATATTTATTTACATAATAATTTACTTATTGTACTTCTATTATATTGTTGAGACCAGTAGTGGCGCAGGGGCTAAGTATGTAGCTGTAAACGCGACTATTTGTGGGTTCGATCCCCACTCGAGAAAATGGACAATGTTTCCAAAATTCGGCGGATAGTGGGGAACGGAGTGTCTTAACACTAGATTCTCTCTGCCTACCTTGCCGGGTACGGAATACAACGTGACGTGAAGCTGATTTATTTGATTTTACTATATTGTTATTTTGAAATTATTTAGTAGATTTTCATTAAAAAATACTTGCTGCTTATAATAATACTAGAGGGCGCGCGCGGCTTCGCCCGCTTATTAGGAGTGAATTCTGAAAAAACTACGAAACACGTGTTCAATAAAATATTTTTAACAGTCTGAATTAAAATTTTTATAACAATCGGTGGCAATTTAAAGATTTTTCCATATAAACTTTCAACCCCTTATTTGAACCCTTAGGGGATGAATTCTTAAAAACCATGAAACACGTGTTCAATTAAATATTTTTAAGAGACTGAATTTCAAATTTTATAAAAATCGGTGCAGATAAAATTTTTTTCCCATACAAACTTTCAACCCCTATATCATCCCTTTAGGGTTAAAATTTTTCAAATTCCCTTCTTAGTGGATGTCCAGAATATGAAAATAAACATCTGCCCAAATTTCACGTTTCTACCATCAGCGGTTACGGCTCTGCGTGCGTCTTACCTCAGTCAGTCAGCACAAGTCCTTTTATATATATAGATAATCTTTTTACTACACTACGTCTGCATATTATATTTAGTAAGAAGTATGGATGGATTTGGAAAGATGACATTATAATCATTAAGACATTCCAGAGATCTTGAGTAGTAAAATCGTAACAAAATATACCTCCATATTCCACAAAGCTTAGTTTATTAAAACCTTTAAAATATCTGAATCTCAACAATTTTAAATTACCAAAAAAAAACTGCCTTTTATTTACAGACCTTCACTTGAAAAATAACCCGTGAATAGTAAAATATTTTAAAACGAAACGAAGTGAAAATTGTTAGTTCATTTCGCCGGAAAATTTGAGCAGAAATTCTATAGCAAGTGTGTAGAAATTTCTGTATTTATTTGTGAGAGCGAAGGACCGTTTTAAATTATGTGGCTCGAGGTGCAAGTAACTATTGACAAAAAATAAAAAAAACGGCTTCACGCTGTATCCCGCACACAGCAGGGTAGGCAGAGGGAACTTAGTGTTAAGACACTCCGTTCCCCATTTTTCACCGATTTCTGGAGGCATCGTGTGCAGAGTAGCGGAATTCAACGCCGCGCTTTGCCTCGACACCAGAGCGAAGAAATGAAAATATAAATGTACATAAATATTTCACTTCCTCGAGTGGGGATCAAACCTTCTCTCAATCTGTCTTCTTTCCATTCATGTACTTATCTACTTATCTCTAAGTAAAAAAAATATGTTAAAATTAAAATGTATTGTAATAGTAATCCGAAATTGATAAAAAGAGAAAACTCGGTGTCCTTTGGAGATTGTGATGGCGCGTGGATACACCCGTTTGACTGGAAAGCGACGGTTATGGGTTCGATTTCCACTCGGAGATATTAATTATAATTCGATAATCGTCTTATTTATTCGCTTTGGTACCAAGGCAAAAGCGCTGTGTGTACTACTGGCTTAGCCCCTCAACACGCAATGTCTCGAAAATCGGACGGATAGTCAGGAACAGAGTGTCCCGACACTAGTTCCCTCTTTTAACAAGCAAACAAACTCTTTCGCTTCATTATATTAGTATAGATATCCGGTAAATAACATAATATCATAGTGCGTAAAGCCCCTAAAGTATCATATTAAATGTCATATTTACGGCTACAAACTTAATTATAGATAATTATACCATACATTTATATTTTATAGGCTAAGGCGCCCAATTTCTCGCTGCTGTAATGGAAGTAATTCTATTGTTTTGTTTCTTCGCAAGGAAAGATGTTAATATTAATTACTGCTTTTGAATATAAGCGTTCGTCGTCTTTTTTCACACAAAATTTGATACGGGTTCTTTGATCCATTTTTTAATGAATAGATAAAAATCGAATACGAGCCAAAACACGTGCAAGCAAAGCAGCTGTTAACAATTAACTGAACATTCAAAATGGCCGAACTTGTCTGCATAACTGAGAGACATCAGTACCAACATAATGCCACAAAAAAATTCGAAAGTCGAATATACGTAAACCGCGAAAATTCAAAATACGCCATACCTTTCGGACACATCACGTATGTATGCGTGCATAAAATTAAATATGGCTTACACTGTATCTCTTAATTATGTACTTTTATTATCTAAGAATTATACATTTTACAGTTTTAACTAATCTATATTATAAGTAAATATATTTTTTCTGGCATATTAAACTGTAACTATCGTATTAAGTCAACCAAATATGTTTTACAAACTATTTTCAAATAAAAAAATAAAATAAATCAGCTTCACGCTGTATCCCGCACACAGCAGGGTAGGCAGAGGGAACTTAGTGTTAAAATACTCTGTTCCCCACTTTCTGCCGAATTCTGCAGGCATTGCGTGTTGAGTGGCAGAACTCAACGCCGCGCTTTGCCTCGACACCAGAGCGAAGAAATGGAAATATAAATTTAAGTAAATATTTCATCTCCTCGAGTGGGGATCGAACCCACAACCAGTCGGTTTTACAGGCACACTTTGTGCCGCTGCGCCACGACTAGCCTCGCTTCTTACTTCTTCCTTAAGCCTTCGCTTCGATTTTCAACTTTAAAAAATAATCAATTTGAAACATTCACTAATTTCACGTAAAAAGAGAAGATTCATTAGAAAGCGGAAGTATTAAGCCCATCTCCTTTAAAATTTTGTAAAATATATAATAATAATATCGTGTACTATTCTAATATACCTATGAAATGGGCCACAGACCGCAATATTGTTTATAGGTCCCAAAATCATTCAAACTGATCATAACAAATTAAAAAATATATATTTTTAATTTCACGCTGTATCCCGCTCATAGCAGGGTCGGCAGCGGGATCCCGGCGGCGTTAAGATACTCCATTCCCCATTTTCCACCAAATTCTTTAGGTTCTGCGTGTTGAGTGGCGGAACTCGATGCTGCGTTTTCCCTACTTAGCAGAGCTAAAAAATGGAAATATTGAATATTTCATTTCCTTGAGTGGGAATCGAACCGACAACCTCTTGCGTGCCATTGCGCCAAGGTGGCCTTAGTCTTAATGATAGCCTCAAGTTATTATTAAACTATTTTAAGCATAAGATCGCATAAATTCTAGCTATTATAGAAAACGCTCCAAGTCTTGAAGGATAGAAAGGATCTAGTTACAAGCATTTTCCCTTCTTCCTCACATCGAAATATCGTGTTCTGAATGACGAAACTTTACACCATACTATTCCCAGGAATTATCAGTATTTTTAATATAAACTATATGAGAAATTCGAAGTTTTTTCAACAGTAAAAAGTTATAAATAGTCTATTATTGTCATAGACTAATTTTGTTATAAATAATATTTTTACTTTTCGTTCGTTTTCCGTATCATTTATGATTAACATTTAAGAGAGTTCCTTGTTTAGTTAAAGAGCAATGAGAATTATATTTTTTTTCAAAGGTCAAAATTTAAATCTTCTACACATTGTGTCATGTTAAATAGTTGACTGTTACGAAAAGGCGATAGTCTAATTCAGTTTTGTCCTAAACGTAGAAGGGCAAGACACCCGGATACGTACGATGAGATGTTGAACAAAATTTGATGCCTGAAGTGAGGACAGTACAAATGCAAGGAAATGAGGGACTTCCGTGTATTGCTGGCCCAATCCAATTTTCTTTGAAGTTGAGCTAGAATGCTTCATTATTATTGGTTTTTCTTGATTTCTTTGCAGTGTTTTGCAATAATAAGATTTTTTTCTAGATATAAACAAGGTTGGTTACTTGCGATATATTTTATTGTGCTATGTTCTAAGTAAAAAAAAAAAGCATCACTCTGTATCCCGCACACTGCAGAATAGGCAGAGGCAACCAAGGCATGGGGAACCTAGTGTTAAGAATTCGGCGAAAAATGGTGAACGTAGTGTACGTTCACCATTTTTCGCCGAATTCTGGAAGCATTGCATGTTGAGTAGCGAAACTCAACACTACGCTTTGCCTCGACACGAGAGCGATAAAAGTAAAATACAAATTCAAATAAATATTAAATTTCATCGAGAGGGGATCGAACCCACAACCTGTCGCGTTTACAGTGACACACTCGTGGCCGCACCACGACTGGCCTCATATGTATTACAACCATTGTATATTGTTATATGGACTCTTTCAGTTTTCGTTCAATTTTATTCCCTAATTTTATAATACAAAAACAAAATATAAGAACATAATAAGCATACCCGCCATCGACAAAACCGAAATGTAAAATAGTTTTATTGAAGTTTTTCTTTATGACAAGGGTTGACCTTATTTGATACCTACTGAAGAGACGAAAAAATATATATTCAAAAACTATTGTTAAGGGAAAGTGTGATGTACCTAGTAGTAGATATTACAATAAAATGGATATTTTAAGCTTCACGCTGTATCCTGCACACAGCAGGGTAGGCAGATGAAACCTAGTGTTAAGACACTCCGTTCCCCACGCGGTGTGACTGTAAAACCGACTGGTTGTAGGTTCGATCCCCACTCGAGGAGATGAAGTATTTACTTAAATTTATATTTCCATTTCTTCGCTCTGGTGTCGAGGTTTAGCGCAGCGTTGAGTTCTGCCACTCAACACGCAATGCCTCCAGAATTCGGCAGAATAAGGCGGACGGAGTGTCTTAACACTAGGTTCCCTCTGTCTACCCTGCTGTGTGCGGGATACAACGTGAAGCTGATTATTAAAAAAGAATATAATAACATTTTGTAACAAAATATTTTACAACAATAAAAATAATTCATATTACTACGAATAATTTATTTCGAAGTATCGCCCCTCAATATATACAATATACGATCGGAAGTCCGGAATCCCAGATTTATCAACTTGATCCCATAATTTATAAATTGAATTTTAATTAAATATTATAACAGTAAATGAGTTTCTGCATATAAATATTATGGAATAGAAAAGGTTAAAATTACTTTTTTTTCAGTACGTTACACCTAATTCTAGATGAGTAGAGCTACGGGTACAAATCTTAGTATGGAGAAAGATATTGTTTTAAGTTGATTAAATTTTTAATTTTGAATAATTATTCATATTTATATCTCTTTCAGTGCAAAACATGTAAGCAACAAAGATTTTTTGAATAATCCATTAAAAACTTTCTTTCTGAACAATTGCTATAATTATCACTTATTTGAGGTGAGTCGAAGCACTGCTGAGTTTCCTGCGCCGGTTCTTCTCAGGTCTGAGGCATTAATTTTAGTGAACTGGTGGTAAATTATTTGACGTTCAAAAAATAAAGCATGTATCTTCTTATTTTGAATAAAATTATTTGATTTTGACTTTGACTTTGCACAGGGTCACAAGCGTATTGAATAATAAAACTGTAAACATGACAGTTTATGGGATTGATCCTTATTCGAATAAATTAAATATTTAATATTTTTTCTTTGCTCTGGTGCCGAGGCAAAGCGCGGCGTTTAATTCCGTCACTCAACATACAATGCCTCCAAAACTCGACGGAAAATAGGGAACTGAGTGTTTTAGCACTAGGTTCTCTCTACCAAATCTTCTGTGTGCGGGATATAGCATGAAGCTATAAAAAATAAAATATAAATATAAAGTTATTTTAAAGAAATTTATTTTGTATCTATTAAAAAAATAAAACAACTGACAAAATTAAGTTGAGCGTGTATATTTTAGGGATGGGCTCCTTCGAATTACTCAAGATATTTTTACTTTATTAGCACAAAAATAATTTACACTGACATGACATCATTTTGGTAATCACTTACATCTAGCTAACAATACTGTGTCATAAATTATGTTTTTATGATCTTGGAAAGCTACAATAAAAGGAAATGACTAAAATGAATAAATATCAATACAAAACTATCAACCAAACGCATATAATTAACAAGATAACAAGGGAAAAGATCGGATGTGTCAAGATCGTATAGATCAAATCACTACTACTACGTATAATAAAGCATATATATTTTTTTAATTTTAGTCTTTTAGGGTGGCTGACTTAAAACTAAACTATAGGTATTTATGTAAATGCACAAAAACAGTAATTACTTTTAACACAATTAAAAAAAATAAAAGAAACCAACCACGTTGATATAAAAGTGAGTGATAAGAGAGGTAGTGGAAGACATCGGTTAACCTTCGAAAAAACAATAACAAAGATATCGGAAAAAGGTCACGTGAAAAGCATGAGGACTCCCCGGAGGGCATGTATAAAGAGTTGATGACAGTGGACGAGGCTAAAGAGGTTTGTAGAGATTATAGCGTTTGGCACTCCGTTCTGAACACTTCCGTTTGCTTTCGTTGATGTAAAAATGTTGAATTTATTTAATACATTGTCCATTAAATAAATTCAAAATTTTTTCATCAACATACCTATACTGGTGAAAGATTTTAATGAGTGCTTAATGAAACAACTCACAGTGTGAAATATGAACGTTTTAGTAAATAACGAGCGTGTCATCCTGGAAATGTAGTATTATCAATTAATGCACGCGGCGGAAAACGCCGACGATTATGCCCCTCGCTTTGTTGTATTATGAGGATTAGGTGCGAAGAGCACTTAAATTGTATTAATTTTATTTGTTTCATGTAGGTAGGTTGTAATTTTCTGTATTGTGACAAAGAAATAGTTGTAATAACTTTAATTAACATTAATAATAGTAATTATTTTATTATTGTTAATATTTAAAAACAAATAAAAAGTAAAAGAAAAAAGGTAACAATTTATAAAAGAAATATCAATTTGTTTTTCAATTTTTTTTTATTTTGCTCACTTCTAGTAACGTTTCATTAGCCTGTATATTTTTCCGAGAATATTATTTAATCGAAATCTTATTTAATATAAGAATATAATAATTAGAGGCCAGCCGTGGCGCAGCGGCAACAAAGTGTGACTGTAAAACCCACTGGTTGTGGGTTCGATTCCCACTCGAGGAGATGAAATATTTACTTAAATTTATATTTCCATTTCTTCGCTCTGGACCCACACACTAAATATTTCAAGCCCAAAAACCTCAACCAAGTAATATTGAACTTCAGGGCTAACAGTAGTACTTCTCTAATAGTAAATTACTTTTAAAGTATTAAAACAAGACTTTAATATGACTGTGAATCGTAACTTCACAGTTCATGCTTCACGTCTTTGATATAACTCTTAACTTCTTATTTAGTCTGTGTCTGAATAGCGTTAAATAAGTTCTATGATTTAGTTATTTCAAAGGCAACAAGATGGATACAACAGTAACCATACAGCGCACACAAAGTAATTAGCTACGAACTTTTCTTGTTAAGGAAATAAGTTGTATGGCTGGCTCAATTTGTTAGAACCAGTTTGTAGTATTCAAATATATAAAGTTGATGTTTTGAATAAAATGTTACCAGAGATGCGAAATATATCGTTTTTTATTTTTATATGTACGTGTGTGTGGTTGGATTTGAGTTTTCGTATTTTCGTTTTTTAGTCATATAATGTATGTATTTTCTACAATTATATGTATATATATGTAGAGGGGAAGCCTGCCGTAGTGCAGAAGCCTATTTTTATGTCTTAGTTCTTTTAACGAGGTAGAACGCAGCGCTGAGTTACGCCACTCAATACGTCATGCTCCTAGAATTCGGCGAAAGAGTCTTAATGGAAGGAAATGCTAAAAAATGTTTGTATATATATTCTTTCTTTGGTTATGTTTGATTTCTTCTACGCTTCAAGAGACAGTAAACTTGAATACTTTATATCAATTTCAGCTTGGTACTTCCACATATTCTTGAAATAAATAGTCTTAACAGACGGACAGTTCAGCACATACGAAGATAAAGTGATCCTATAATAGCTCTCTTCTTTTTTCTTTTCGGAAAATCTCAAAACTTTTAGTTATTTTTTCCTAAAAGCAGATTTGTAATTTTCAAACTTTATACTTTTCAGTAAACCACATTACCTCCCCTCTCCACTACCCTACCTTGTAGATTTCAATCCAAATGAACGTGATACACCGCTTGAAGGGCACAAAAGATAACATTTCATTTTAGGGACCCACGGATCCGCATTCGTAGGGCTCATTTATCTGGCTTAGTCATTTGTCTGCGCTGCGTAGAAAAATTTAAGGAAAACACACGAAATATACGAAATATGCTTATTTTTTCTAAACAAATTAGATTTTATTATATTTGTAATTTATTAGGCGGTTGGGATTAGCCACTGTTATTATTATATTAAAGGCTTTTATATAACTTGACATGTTCTGTTCTTATACGTAAGGTATTTTTTGTTCTAATCTTGTAAACCATTTTCCACCTACTTCTTGAAACGAGCTGAAATTTAGCAGAAATTTGCAATATTATGATGATGTAAGGTGGTCACTAGAATACTATAAAAACTCTACGTAATCCTACAGAGTATGTACTTATTTTCCTTGACCAGTACCGTCAGCATACATTCTAACCAGGGTCTAATAATTAACTACTTTTGACTGATCTGACTTATTAGTTAATTTTAATAAGGGCTTGTGTTTAAATTTTTCTACAATTTTTTTTTTATTAAATTAGTAAGTCATAAGAAAGCGCATCATATTTTCTTCTATACAATTCATTTTTAGAGCAAATAATAATTAACTTCTATTTATTTAATAGCAACTCACGTATTTTCTAGAAGCTCATTCTCCACAAGTAATCTCTCATAAACGGCTATCTAAAAGTTAGTCGTTGAAAAATAAAAGACGCTTCTTATCCAAGGTCGAAGCGTTAACCGCGAACGCGATAAAGAAGGCAATTTCCTAAATAGGGCTTGTGAGAATTACCCTAATGTCGGACAAAAATGGATTGCCACTCGTGATATAAGTTCCGCGTCTCAGCGCCGCATGAGTTAGCAAATGTTAAAAGGTTTTGATACTCTCTTGTAATACCATCTATGTGATGTTTATGCTCTGCTTCTAAATGTTTTCTACACAATTTAACACGGTATAAGTTTTAGAAATAACGTTTTTTTTCTTGAAATTATATTTTACTAGTTTGTTAGTAGTGAGTTTATAAGTATTCTGATTTTTAAATAATTAAAATAAAATGAAAATCAACTTTACGCTGTATCCCGCACACAGCAGGGTAGGCAGAAGGAACCTAGTGTTAAGACATTCCGTTCCCCACTTTCTGCCGAATTCTGGAGGCGTTGCGTGTTGTGTGGCAGAACTCAACGCCGCGCTTAGCCTCGACACCAGAGCGAAGAAATGGAAATATAAATTTAAGTAAATATTTCATCTCTTCGAGTGGGGATCGAACCCACAACCAGTCGATTTTATAGTCACACTTCGTGCAGCTGCGTCACGACTGTCCTCAACAATTTAAACAATTTAAATAATTATATCAAAATTTAACATGCCTAAGAAAGAAATAATTCTTCGAATTTAACTATATAGTAGCAGTAACACTTGTCTAATTATCATAATCAGAAGTTACTAGAACATTATATATATCCTAGCACTAAGAAAGTAATAGGCATTTACTATATCATATTATATAAGGCTTTTATCAAACGTAAGGTACAGAAGATTTTGCCCGATACCACACTCTTGAATAAATACTTCTAGGAAGATTGCATAATAAAAAAAGTTGTGAACGAGTAGTGTCCACTAATCTGCAGAACCAATAGTAAACTCACCTCGAGGAAATTATGGTATAAATATACAGATCTCAGCTATGAAACATCGGAATTCTCACCATATTTTAATGATATCAGATTACGATAAAGGTACCCTTGATATCTGCATAGAATAGGAGGCCTCGACTAGCATGTACAAATTTTTCTTCGATGAATTTCGAATGGGCCAAAGTGATATAAAATGATGAATGTAACTTTAATTGAGTGACATCTCAGGGAATAAGCTATGTGCCACGGACAGCCTATAAACAAAATACTCGAAGTTCTATACCAAATAAGCACAATGAATACGGTGTTTCTCCGAGATATTTAAGTCGACATTTTACAATTGAGACGTGTGCAGTTACATCATAATATTCTTAGAGATCGTCTTTATTTGCTCTATCGACTTGCGGATATCGCTGGTTTATTATTTTTTCACTATGCTTCACGCTGTATCCCGCATGTAGCAGCAGGCAGAGGGAGCCTAGTGTTAAGACACTCTGCTCCCTATTTTCCGCTGAATTTTAGAGACATTGCATGTTCAGCGGAGGAATTCAATGCTGCGTTTTGCCTCAAAACCAGAGCGAAACAAATTAAAATGTTAATATTTCATTTTGTGAGTAGAAATCAAACCCACAACCTATCGCGTTTACAGTCACACGCTTGTGCCCCTGCGCCAGAACTGATTTCTATATGAACTATGCGTAAGGCCTATTTGAAGCACTAACTACTCGCCAAGATACCTTAAGTTCCAGCAACTTCAGTTATACTAACTTTAATTTTTATAACTTAAAAGTATTTAATTTGTAATTGGTAGAACAACAAAAACGAATAATACATTTTAGACATACTTGCAATGTTTTGGCCAAATTTTTCCAACGCGTGTGTGTACAGGTGCTCTAAACAATGGTGAAAAATTTAAATGAATTTTAGCAAATATTTAATTTATGATCCTATATCCTTTACATCCACATCCCGGTTACGTGACGGGCATAGAAAAATGTTGTACAATCAATTAGGTACTTCAAAAGGATATCGCTATGCCAGTTATTGGCTGGATAAAAAACGCGGATGGGATCGACCGTAACAGAATAGTAGCCGATTTTTTAGGATTCTACTGTATATCAGTGATAGTTATTGATTCATACCCGATGATATGTGTTTTTTTTTTATTAATAGGGAAGTTTCCCTAATAAGCAGATTATATAATAAATAATATAATTATATTATTTATACTTGAGAAATGGAATATTTAATATTTTTAATTCTTTGTTATAATGTCAAGGCAAAACGCAAGTTTCTCCACTCAACATGCAATGCTTCGAATATTCGCTGAAAAAAGGGGGACGAAGTGTCTTAACACTAGGTTTCCTCCACCTACTCTGTTATATGCAGGATACAGCGTGATGCAGACAAAATAGCTCCAAAAATCTGCTTCTAGTAGTTTACAAAAAAAAACGGACAAGAGTGAGTCGGGCTCACCTACCGAGGAAAATTGGAGGTCTTTCTGAAATTAAGCACTTTCATCTAATACCTCACTTTTTTTTTCGAACTTGAGGTTAATGCTGTTAGCCCTATTGGCTTTTACAGCGACTCCGGGTGGGTAGGGAAGAGGGTACTCTGTCCCAGAAAATACCTCACTTGAACTAGCGGCCTTAATACCAAATTTTGCCACTCTTTTAAGACTATTATTTTTTAGGATTTAAGCACAAATGTATAGTTTTCAATTTCTTTTCCCAAACTAATACTACCTGTAGATTCTAGCTGCAAAATTTCATAATTCTAGGTTAACTGGAAGTACCCCATTAATCTTGATTTCCTTTAGTGTCGAAAAATGTGATTTTTATTATTGCAGGCTATTATTTTTAGGATTTAACCATAAATGTATAGTTTTGAGATTTTTTTCTTGAACTAGCACTGCTTGTAGATGCTAGCTGCTAAATTTCATAATTGTAGGTTAAACGGAAGTACCCTATTCAATTTGATTCTCTTTATAGTCTTGGAAAAAAATAATAGCCTTAAATAATAAAAACGTGTAGTTTTTTACTATTTAAGGCTATTATTTTTTAGGAATTAACCACAAAAATATAGTTTTCAGATTTTTTCTTGAACTAATACTACCTATAGATGCAAGCTGCTAAATTTCATAATTATAAGTCAACCGGAAGTACCCTATAACGACTTCCTTAATAGTGTCGAAATATGCGTATTTTTTAGGTAAATGTAGAAATACGTTTGTTTTCAGGAAATCATAGGGCCGTAGGCCATATCTCCAAGCGATTCTGAGATAAAGTCTCTGGACAGACAGACAGACAGACATCAACAAGTGATCTTATAAGGGTTCATTTTTTCCTTAAAAAGTAAAACCAGAATTCTAAATGAAAGTGTCCATAATACGCTGACCAATATCGCAACCATAAATCGGAAATTCCAGTTGACACAAACATTGTACCAGGCCTTACCGGTTCTAAGTCTTTAAACGGTGAATAAATCGTATCGTAACACTGCGTAATACCCCTAAGGGGCAAAACGAAAAACTTCCCCGGAGCCATTAAGTTTATTTAAGAGGGTTATAAACCTTTTAAACGTTATCAGAATCCTGGGCGTTTCGACATTGGGTTATGGATACCTTGGGACAAAATGTTCACAAATAAGCTGCACCTGGATGTAAGAAGTACCAAAGCCCTAATAAAGAAAGTTCTTTTTAAGCCAATGAAATATTGAACGTAATAAATAACACTTCTTTTCTTTTTAAAATACTTGTTCAGTAAAATGTTATTGAGAATTTATTATTTGAGTAAATCATGAACCATTTATTTATGTTTATACATAGTAAGACCTTTGGTTTTCATGATCATTACATATTTTAAATGAAACTATTTAACCGGATTAATCGCCTGAGGAGGCATTCGTCTGTCAGTTGATATAATTATTATATCAAACTACCACCAACGATTTCTTAATTTCCTTGCGTACTGCCCTGGATTCTGCCAGAATGAGCTGACTGTATTTTACTCTCTGGAATGGTGGGTTTGAGACTGTTAATATTTTATTAGTGGGTCCCAGATAGTAGAAAGTTCCTCTCTATTGAAATTAAGATGTTTTTGTATTTCAATAGCCTCGCGGATCAAGGATTCAAGGAATATTTTCGTAGCGTGGATTTGGGGCTTATCAAACCTGATGTAATGGCTGGGTTTATCCGCAGTATGCACACACACAGCATTTATACATGTCCATTCTTGATATCTGAGATATGTTCTTTCACCCTAACACTGATGCTTCTCTTTGTTTGACCGATGTATGATAAGCCACAGCCACAATCTAGTTTGTATACACCTACACACTGTTCTTAAAAATTGGCTGACTTTCTAGTTAGGCTTGACCACAATTTTTATGAAAGCTCTTTTTAAAATGTTGCCAATCCTGCCAGTAACCCTTTCACATACGGTAGAAAGCCCGGGTGTTTCTCTTCTGTGAGCTTGTTGTTCATCTGACAATGCTGGTGGAGAACTGGTAGCTTGTTCTGATGAACCTATTGAGGTATATATTGGTATGCATGGGTTTCCTAATCCTTCCTACCTTACATCAAGGAAAGCTAAGGAATTATTTGCCTGTAATTCTTTTGTGAATTGAATATTGTCATTAATAGAATTTAGATGGTTCAGGAATGTAGAAATATTGTTCGTAGGTAAAATTGTAAAAATTTAATCTACGTACCGCTTACATATTGTAGGTTGACAAGGCGTAGAGGTAAAAATCTTCTCAAAGTCCTCAAACTCCTCCATGTATATGTCTGCTATTACGGGGGACACAGCCGAACCTATAGCCATGCTATCTATTTGTAAATAGAATTTTTGATTGAACGCAAGATATTGAGATGTGAGGCAATGTTTTTAAAAGTTCTAGATATTCTATAGACATATTGTTGTCCTCTAGCTTCCGGTTGACAATTCTGATGCAGTTATTAATGGGCATACTGGTGAACAGCGACTGGACATAAAAACTGACCATAGTTTCATTGTTAACTAGCTTAAGGTCTCTCAATCCGCTAACAAAATGGTAAGAATGCCTGACATAAAATGTTGTGTAGCCACGTAGTGGAAAGTCTTTTTGTGAAAGTGAAAGTCCTTTTGTGACATACTGAGCCAGTATATATGTCTGCGTGTCTACTTAGATGACTATTGGACGAAGAGGTATATCTTTTTTGTGTATTTTTGGTAACCCTTTTAACTTAGCAGGTTTTACACAGCTCAGGATGTAATGTTTTCGATTGTTTTTTTATTAAATCGGATGTCTTTTTAGTTTTTTATTGAGGGTCTTTGTGAAGAATTTTATAAGTTTTTTGTTCCGATAGCAATAATGACATTTTTTTGTATATACTCATCGACATTTAATATAACCGTCGAGTTACCTTTATCGGCTTTCAGAACTGTTATTTCCTCGTTTTTCCGTAACTTACTAAGAGCCCGAGATTTATCACGAGAAAGATTTGATTTAGGTGGCTTACCACGACGCAGTAAGGCTGATATATCTCGGCGAATAACATCAAAATCTGGTTTTTATTGACAGTCCTCAATGTTTCGATAAACGTATTTTACTAGACGCCGGTGAAAAGTTAAAACCTTAACTTAGCATCTCAATAAAAAAATAAATTACCGAAAGTTTCCTTTGAGAGATTCACAACTGACGATTGTGTTGTCTGTGCAGAAGTTACTATGTTGCCTTTGACATTTTTCCATACGGATTTAGATTTGAGATTTTCATACTTATGAATTTATCTATTTTTATATTGATTATATTTATTTTGCGCGCGCTTATTAGTAAATTCTAAACATTGATGGAAATCTCTCTTTAAAAATGTCTCGATATCCTTGCTTGAGGCTTTTCTTTGTCTAGTTGACAATCTGTTTAAATCATAACGGTGTTCTTTAATGAGTTGACATATTTGTTTACTTGCATGATTGAGTATCTATTTGCAATATTTTGTCTTTCTTTGGGGCGATTTGTACACAAACGATTATTATCACGGCACCTTTTTAAGAAATTATCGATGTTAAATAGCACGTTTCTTTTTTTTATACTCTAATCGCCGATGAATAAAATATATTCACATTTTAAAGTCCATACTGGTTCACGTAGTAAGATCTTTAATTTTCATTTAAATGTAAAAGATTATATAATAATAATCAGAAAGATGCTTTCTCTCTATTTTCTTATTATGAGATACATTGCTTGATGACTAGTGAAGTGAACTATTATAGGTTTTTTTACGAGTTCAGGATAAAACCGGAAAAGTGTACATTTCTTATTACATCCAATATAATAGTAGCCTTAAGAAGTAGAAAACGCGTCTTTCGACACTATTAAGAGAATCAAAATTATTAGAGTACTTCCGATTAACCTACAATTATGAAACTTGGCATCTACATGTAGTTCTAGTTTAAGAAAAAATCTGAAAACTATAGATTTGTGGTTAAATATTAAAAAATAATTACCTCAAAAAGGGGGCAAAACTTTGTATTAAAGCCGCTAATTCGAGTGAGATATCAGATGAAAGGGCTCCGGCTAAGTTGAGCCTGAATTTCAGAAAAAACTCGAAACCTCGAGTCCTCCTTTTTGTACGGCGGGCGAGTCCAACTCGCAGTTGTCTGGTTTTTTTAGAATGTTATCTACATCTACTCCACTATTTTTTTGAACATTTATTGAGCAAACTTCGAACCCGCATCCATTGTATTCAGAATCATTTTAACACTACTACAACGGTGTCAATTTTCAAATGAAATTAGATCATAAGATTTAGAATATATACATCCCTTGTGAAATCTACAGCACAAATTGAGGACATTTAGGATACCTCCAAGGAAATTAGAGAGTTTCAGTTGGCAAACCAATTTAAAAAAATAACACTCTTTTTTTTAATAAATTTTATAATAAAAACAAAATTAATAATTGGATTAATTTAAATGCTTAAATCCTTCATCTGTAAGATAAAATTATAAAGTTTATAGAACTTTGTTGAAATTGAAAATTAGCTCGATTGCATTTATCAGATCAAACTAATATTATCCTAAAGTTTATGATTATTCAGGATATCATAAAGTTAACCAACTTATATTTGATAGACTGAGAATATTATAAGTTTAAATATTTTTATTTTATTATGAGACCAGTCGTGGCGCAGGGGCACAAAGTGTGACTGTAAATCGACTGGTTGTGGGTTCGAACTCCACTCGAGGAGATGAAATATTTACTTAAATTTATATTTCCATTTCTTTGCTCTGGTGTCGAGGCTAAGCGAGGCATTGAGTTCTGCCACTCAACACGCAATGCCTCCAGAATTCGGCAGAAAGTGGGGAACGGAGTGTCTTAACACTAGGTTCCCTCTGCCTTCCCTGCTGTGTGCGGGATACAGCGTGAAGATGATTTTTTTTTTATAATTTTCTTATTAACAAACATCAGTCGTGGCGCAGCGACACAAGCATGTGACTGTAATCGCGACAGGTTGTGGGTTCGATTCCCACCAGAAGAATTGAAGTGTTTAATATTTTCATTTCTTCGCTCTGGCGTCCAGGCACGGCGTGGCAATGAGCTCCGCCACTCTCCGCCTCTAGAATTCAACGGCAAGTGGTGAGCGGAGTGTTAAAACTCTCGACTCCAGAATTAAGGCACTAGGATCGTTCTGCTTACCCTGCTTCATGCTGAATGCAGCGTGAAACTGAAAAAAAACATACGAGTATATCATTTTATATTTAGTTGTGAAGAAAGTGTACTCAAGGAGTATGATTATTATACGTATATTGTCCAGCCCTGCTCATCCCTCTGTCTGGTATAGGGCTTTATCTTTAAAGCGTAATTGTTTCCTATTAACTGTAAACGCGCATGTCAAAAGTGATAGTCTTACCTAAGATGATTCTTTTTTCGTAAAATCCTGTTAGCATTGTAAATTTGAATGTTTATGTTTATTTATTGATGTTTGTTCCACTTTCAACTCAAAAATGACTGAACGGATTAATAATAAGATTTTTTTCTGATCTTATACGCCAGGATCAAACAAGATTATATACGCCAGAATAAAACATAAGCTTTAATTTATGCAAAGAGTTTGTATAAAGAAATTTAAAGCCAGAGGTGAAACAGAGGCAAGTGTATGACTAATATATATACGATAAACGCGAGTGGTTGTGGGTTTGATTCCTACTTAAGGGAATAAAATACTTACATTTGTTCACTCTGGTGTCGAGGCAAAGGGCAACGTTAAAATTGAAATTCCGCTCGAAAAGCAATGACTCCAAAATTCATCGGAAAATACCCTGCTGTGTGCGGAATACAGCGTGAAGCTGATTTAATTTTAATTTTATATAATTTGGCTATAATATAACAATAATACAGAGCGACCGCGCGTCACTAGTATAAATGAGAAATGATACGCACATTTTAAAAGAAACCGTCAAACGGACGGACGAATATATCATATTTGTATCATTTATCTATAATATAACAAACAATAAAACAGAGCGATCGCGCGTCGCTAGTATAAACGAGAAATGAAACTCTCACATTTTAAAAGAAACCGTCGGACGCACAAACTGACATATAATAATAAAATTTTGTAAGTTAATTTTAATATACGGTACATTATACCAATATTGGCCAAAGCATAAATACTTGCACGTGACTGCAGTTAATAATGACTTTCAATACTTAATCAAATAATGCCGCCAATTACTGTTGGATTACTCGATCGGATGCTCGAAATATCCGCTTTATCATTGTTAAGCCAATAATTTATAAATGGATTTTATATAATTATGGCCATCGTTGATCAATATACGAAATAATTGATTTTGAATACATAATTTGCTTGAGCTGAGATTATATTTTCCTGCGATTTCGTTTCAGCTGTTGATTTGGATGTAAACTAATCTGCCAACCAGGCCTTGATGCTGGCCTCAACGCGCACAACTGGTTGTGGTGCAGGGGCACAAAGTGTGACAACCAGTAGTGGTTGTGGTTCGATCCCCACTCGAGAAAATGAAATATTTATTTATTCCATTTCTTCGCTCTGGTGTTGAGGCAAAGCGCGGCGTTGAGTTTCGCCACTCAGCACGTAATGCCTCCAAAATTTGGTGGAAAGTGAGGAACGCAGTGTCTTAACATTAGGTTCCGTCTGCCTACCCTGCTGCGGATACAGAGTGAAGCTGATTTAATTTAATTGAATTTTTACTAATCTTTGAGACTTACGAGTATAGTCTATTTAAGCGATACTTTAGACTTGGTGCAAGAATCGAGACATTATATCTATTAAGATTCCAGTTACATATTATTAAAATTAGATTTTATGCCACTATCATCATTTTAACCAGACATACAATGTAGAACATATATTCTTAACTTTTATTTTCCATATCGCTGTCCCAATACTTACCAAACGTATCCAGGGCTGCCACCTCTTCAAAAATATAGTAACACAAAAATATTTTGTGTGAACCCAGGCACTAATGTCTTTTTAGTTCGGTCGGGTGTGAGATAACACGTCAGCATAAGCCATTAGCGGGAAGCCTTTGAGTCGGGTCAGTCCTGTACGCTCAAAGGGCACTTTATAGAATTTCCTATAAGCATTCTCATATGCCTTAGTATTATCTTGCCACTTTTACATCTACTTTCGTGTAATGGACAGTGGCGTTCCTTTGTGAGTTAATAAACTAATCAAGTGTACTGTGGTGTCGCTCGTTTAGTAAGGGGAAGGGAAGAAAAAGTATTTTGTATACTGTTTTTGTTAAAGATATTGTAGAAATGTATAGCTTATTATGTTTGCGGCGTTGAGTTGAGAAGAGAGGAGCGGAGTATCTTAACACTAACCTCCCTCTGCCTGCCCTACTGCATAAATGCAGCGTAAGCTTATTATGTTTTGATAACTGTATGTGTGTTTTAATTTGTCAAGCAGTAAAAAAGTGAACATCAAAAGATGGATCGAAAAATCGAAATTTAAAGAGACATGGTCGATCTATGAAAAATTAAAAATTAAAAGAGATAGGTAAAGTTTTTCAGAAAAAGTTTCGTCAAATTCCGTGGTATGTTATGAAAATCTACGCTTTAAGACACTATTAATGAAAAAGGTTTTGTTCTCGATATATTCGCTAAGACAATTTGGTATTCTCATGAACAATTCACAATAAAAAAATTCCCAAATTTGTATTGTGCAGAATGTATGATATACAGACAGAATAAAAATTCTGTTGAGGCAAAATTATTATTCAAGTTATTATTATTATTATCAGGGTAGGCAGAGAGAGCCTAGTGTTAAAACACTGTGCTCCCCAATTTCTTTTCAGTGAGAATCGAACCCACAATTGTCACGTTACATTCACACACTGTGCCACGATTGCATGTACCTATTTTCGGCAACTACTTTTTATAGAAAGCTTTTATTTATACACATAGTTATCACAAAATGATAATCTGCCTACAAAACCTTTATATTTATAGTATGATACTTGAAAAACAAAAATAACAAAAAGATCGTGCAGGAGAGAAGTCAATTTATTAAAACAAAAGGTAAAATGTGAAATCGGTCGAGGTCGGCTTCACCTTTCACCTGGTCCCTTCGGGCGTGACTTCTTAACCAGTTGCTACGTGTCTATGTCGCTTCTATATTTATATAATAATACAATGACAAACAAAAAAAAGTTATTTTTATTAATATAATAAAAAATATATTATATGTAGAATGATATATTATAATTAAAAAGTTAAGTTTAAGTAAAATAGGGCAAATAAATTCTACCCTTTGCTAAAGTGGTGTGTGTCCCAGAAAAGGGTCCCACAAAACACCACCATTAAAATGTTTAATAAAACTTTGTGCGGACTAAACGACAACTTCACATAATACGAATACTTCCTTATTTAACTCGTTTTCGTGATTAATTTGCTGTTTTTGATGGCTGAATGCTGTTTGTTGATTCGGCTTTATATTTTTCTTCTTCCACTAAAAAAAACTGTACAAGTGCGAGACGGGCTCGCCCACCGAGGGTTCTGTACACAAATTGGAGGTCTCGGCTTTTTTCAGAAATTCAGGATTCTCGGAAATATTGAACTAGTTCTGCCAAATTTGATAATTCTAGGTCACCAGGAAGTACACTACGAATTTTGATTACCTTTATATTTACCACATAATTATGTTTGTCGTAGACCAGAACTCTCATATATCTATAAAGTAGTTGCTTTATGACTCTTACAATGCAACTTTCTTTTAATAACCGATGTGCTAAGTTATGAGAAAAAAAATATTGGCTCGTATTATTTACAGACCATACGTTCAATTTTTATACGTTTTCTAAATAAGTATTTTTCTTTCCTAAGTCTGGAATAACACTTAAAAATTTTAAAAATATTAAAAAATTGCATTTTCTCCTCCCAGATGACAATTCTTAGACAATTATCATTGTAGCAGAAACTTGTAAATATATCTCTACAGAAATGCTAAGCATAACAAACATAATTAAATTGTAACAAGCGTATATAAATTTCGACGTACGTTTCGGCTTGATGAGAACGTATGGCTTAGTGGTTAGAGCGCTTGGACGGCTTCCAAGAGGCGCAGGTTCAAAGCCTGCTACGTAAATTCGTATGTACATACGTACTGCGCATGTATATGAATAATTCATATTTCATGACAAAAAATAGAACGATCAACGATCGCTTATATTAATAATGTTTATGCTAATGGTTCGCATAAATATTGTAAGCGCAGTTATACGGATATATGGAGGCTAGATTTCGACACAAAGTTTCAAGTGAGTTCTCACATTGTTCGTGAAGGAATAAGTCCCCGAGTAGCGAAGCTTCTACAAATCATTAAAATTTATACGCGTGCCTCATTTCCACAAAATGTGCTTTTATTAGAAAAGAAAATCTTCACGAGGATAAGTACACGACAATATTTGAAACACTGCATGTGTACTATAGGCAAGAATAGTAAATATATATTAATAGCATATTTTTAGGGTTCCGTACGTCACAAGGGAACCTTACAGGTTCACATTGTTCTCCGCTCGTCTAGAGGTGTAGAGGTATCAAGCTCAAATTATTATAAAATATTCAGATCACACTTCGAATTCAACGCAATCAATATATACGAGCATTTGTGCATCGATTTTACTGCATTTTATATGACATTCACTGTGTAATCAAACTATGCGGGTGCGGGTACTTCCCGCGGATCTACAGTTATGAAATTTGATAGGATTTTTTTTCAGCTTCACGCTGTATCGCGCATACATCAGGGTAGGCAGAGGGAACCTAGTGTTAAGACACTCTGTTCCCAACTTTCCGCAAATTTCTGGAGGCATTGCTTGTTGAGTGGCGAAACTCAACGCCGCGCTTTCCCCTCGATACCAGAGAGAAGAAATAAAAATATAAATAAATATTTCATCTTCTCGAGTGGGAACGAACCCACAACCAGTCGGTTTTACAGTCACACTTTGTGCCACTGCGCAACAACTGGCCTCGATTAAGATTTATCGATATAATAATATGTATGTCATAGAAAAAAAAATATAACATTACGTTTGTACTTCATTTCATACAAAATGAGTGCATACAGAAGTAACATATAGACAAACTTAGATTTAGATTTTAAGTTTGTAAATTTTTATAAGTTATACTTCCAGTTAATCTACAATTCTGAAATTTGTATGAAACCTTTTTACTTTTATCTAATTAAAATTATTTTTTTGACGCCAGTCGTGGTGCAAGGGCACAAAGTGTGACTGTAAAATCGACTGATTGTGGGTTCGATCCCCACTCGAGGAGATGAAATATTTACTCAAATTTATATTTCCATTTCTTCGCTCTGGTGTCAAGGCAAAGCGCGGCGTTGAGTTCTGCCACTCAATACGCAATGCCTCCAGATTTCGGCAGAAAGAGGAGAACGGAGTGTCTTAACACTAAATTCCCTCTGCCTACCCTGCAGCGTGCGGGATACAGCGTGAAGCTGGTTTGATTTGATTTAATTAAAATTATCAGACTACGCCTTTCGTCGATATTTCTAAAAATACCACCACTTTTTACTAATCCGACATTGTATAGAAATAACAAAATGGTTAAGTTTCCTTGTTACAATAACTATTGTTATTTTAAGGTGATTTGCAGTTCAATATCTGTTTGAACTTTGAACTTAATCCAGCTAAACAATATAATAGGATTAATGTGTTGTGTCGTGCCACGGCGAGAAGTAGTTAACGAGACGCGGCGCTTATCCTTCGCAACTTTTCGCTAATCCCTCATAGAGGCGAGTCGTGGCCTGAGTTGCTCAAGGGTACCTCAAGTTAATCCTTATAAGATTTTATCTTTCAGCTCAGCTTGCCTATTACAATAAAATGTACTTACAAAATATCTTATCTATTATACAAAGATGGCAGCGATGTTATATATTTGTTATAGTTATAATATGTATTTTATAACGTGGCTGTAGTGTATGCATAATTAAATTTAATAAGTAAGGAAAAATTATGAATTTGAACGTGAACACCGGAAGGCTGTCAGACGGAACCTAGTGCTAAGACACTCCGTTATTTACTTTCCGCCGTATTCTGAGGGCAATGCGTGCTGAGTGGGGGAACTCAATGCCGCGATCTACCTCGAGACCAGAGTGAAGAAATGGAAATATAAATTTATGTAAATATTTCATCTCCTCGAGTGTGGATCGAATACACGACCAGTCGCATTCACTGTCGTACACGGCCACAACTGGCCTTAAAGTTAAAATTCTTCACAAATAATATTGTATTTGTGTTGTTCGATGTGTCAATTAAAAAATATTGTATTTAATGAAAAGGAACGGTGGGGAACGGGATCTCCTTATCATTAGGTTCCCTCTGCCTATCCTGCTGTGTGCGGGATACAGCGTGAAGCTAATTCAACTTTATTTAATTTTTAATAATAAGGAAAGAATGACGAATTTTATATGTTTTAAATTACATCACTCAAGTTCTCCGGTTAATAAAATACATAATCATACTCTTACTCCAAACAAAAATCATTTAACAAAAGAAATCTACATCTAAATTAAAAAAAAACCATCAATTAACCCGTCAATGGCCGTGACGTTTAAGCCATAAGCCTATAAACAATAGGGTATAACGGGCGTGCCTCATTCCCACAAAATGTGCTTATATTAGAAAAGATCTTTCACGACGATAGTACATAGATATAGGACAATATTTGATAATGACTACTTCTATATTTCAGACATAAAAAGTAAATATCTAGTAATATTATATTGAGACAGGCGTGACGCAGCGGCACGAAGTGTGACTGTAAAACCGACTGATTGTGGGTTCGATCCCCACTCGAGGAGATGAAATATTTACTTAAATTTATATTTCCATTTCTTCGCTCTGGTGTCGAGGTTAAGCGCGGCGTTGAGTTCTGCCACTCAACACGCAATGCCTCCAGAATTCGGCAGAAAGTGGGGAACGGAGTGTCTTAACACTACCCTTTGTCTACCCTGCTGTGTGCAGGATACAGCGTGAATCTGATTCTTTTTTATTATATTTTTTAAGGTTTAAAAGGTAAAAACGATACCCTTATAGGATCACTTTGGTCTGTCCCTCTGTCAAGACCATTTATCTACTTAGTAAAATATGAAATTAAAAAAATAAAATCAATTAACCCATCAATGGCCGTGACGTTTAAGCCATAAGCCTATAAACAATAGGGTATAATGGGCGGCAGCGTGTCGCGCTATCCCCCGATCAGTCTAAATTCATAGGCGTTTTCTGTCCTCATAAATAATTCAACAGCGTCAGTGGGTGATACCGATGCAGGTTCATATTTCACGAGATTGTACTATCCCGTTATTAATGAATAGCTGTATATCCCCGGCTGTATATCCCGGGCTGGCCCGGACGGGGCCTAAGCCTTCGCAGTATCTTCTAAACTATACAGGCCTAACTTGTAAACCGAGATAAAAGGTGCAGATCAAAATTCGGTAGTACAAAGTCGAGGGCCACAATTCGGTAAGTTCTTTCAATGCGCAATAGAGAATAGAGTGTAAAATATTAATACAAAAAAAAATTATAGTTGTACATTTTATTACATATTCCTTAGTCCGCACAATTTTCATAAAAAGAAATATAAAGAAGAAGTATTAAAATGAAGTCCAATCAAATTAGCTTCACGTTGTATACCATACACAGCGGCAGAAGGAACATATTGTTAAGGCACTCCGTTATCCACTTGCTGTCGAATTTTTCGAGGCTTTGCGTGTTGAGTCGCGGAACTCAACGCCAGGCTTTTGCCTTTGTACCAGAGCGAAGTGAATATATTATTAAATAACGTTAATACTAAAGTAAGTTTTATTCCCTCGAGTGGGAATAGATCCCACAATTACGTTATAGTCACATTCTTGTGCCACTGGGCCACGATTGCTATTTATACTAAAAGATTACAACGGAAGAGTTTGTTTGTTTGTTTAAATGCTAAGATCTCTGGAATTACTGGTCAGACTTATTAATTTTTTGTTTTGTATAAAAGATACATTCCTCAGGAGCGCTATAAGCTATGTATCATTACAGTTTAATTCTTAGTTAGCCTTAAATAAGGAAGTAACAATAATTAGAGACGCCATCGCATTACCTTAAGTTTAAGTTTAACTTTAAGTGTAAGCTTTAAGTTAAATATATGTAAGTAAATTGTTAGGTTCGAGTCCCGCGGGAGACGCGCTTGCCGCTGATGACATCCTCTCAAGCAGCCAATGCCAATGTGGAATTTCAAACAAATTCTATACAAGTAAGTAAAATATACGGGCTCTACATCAAAATATTCATATATGTAATCACTATTTTTAACGAAAGCTTTTCCATTATCATATTTATTAATGTCATAACTAATAATATGAGGTTATTGTGGCCCAGAGGACCATGGGTGTGAGATCCTTACTCGACTTCATTTCTTCGCTCTAACACCAAGGCAAAAGCCCAGCGTTGAGCTCCGCTACTCAAAACGCAATGTCTCGAAAAAAATTGACAAAAAATGCGGAACGGAGTGTCTTAACAATAGGCTCCCTCTGTTTAACCTGCTGTGTGCGGGATATTGCGTGTAGCTAATTTATTTTCTTTAATAACATTCTTATGAACATAACAAAATCTAATAGAATGATATAACTAATAGTACTTAGTATTTCAATTACACCAATACCAAAATTTATAGCTGTGAATTTACAGGCATGGACGAAATATAGCCAAGAGCGTTCTATTGTATATAACGTAATAGGTAATAAATAGGATGAATGAAATAGTGTTTTGATAGTTTGTTTGTTTTAACAGTGAAACTAAATATTTACCTGTTAACGAAAATGTATGTAATCCGTCATTATATACATTTACTGGGAAATATACATAATTCCTAAAATCTATAACTAATCTACTAAATAAATTATATTAGGCACATTTCCTAAGAAATCTATACATTTCCTAAATAGCAATTGGAAATGTAAAACATTTATAATGGCAATCGGTACGCGGGGATAGCGGGGCAAAGGGAAGGCACTGCATCGTCTGATTAGATTAGTTAGGTAATTTTATTTATTTTACGCTTTGCGTGTTACCTGATTGTCTGACCGAGTGACTTAATAAAAATTACTATCCTCATTTTAACTTGTTTTATTACAGAAAACTTTCTTTTTACGTATTTTTTAATACGATATTAAAATTATGGACTATTACTAGGAAATATACCTTCTAGGATATATTTGTATTAAATAATTTTTAAAACAATATCTTATACACTTCCTAAATATCTTCAGAATTGTATACATTTACCAGGAGTTATATACAATTCCTAGATTTTATACATTTTCGGTAATCTATATAATAGTAATATTAACAAAAGTAGCTTTTTCAGATTTATTAAGTTAACTATAAATATTTCTGATTTGTATTAGTTTAATTAACCTTCGCAAAAGTTAAATACAATTACATAGATAAATATGTACTAAAATTATCAAGATACAGCTAGATAGGCAGAGGTAACCTAGTGTCAAGTCACTGCGTTCTCCATTTTCCGCCGAGTTCTGGAAGCGTTGCGTGTCAACAGGTAGATCACCTTCGCGATTTGCATCGATACTAAAGCGAAAAATGAAAATGTTTAATATTTAATTTCCTCAAGTGGGAATCAAACCCAAAACCTGTCGCGTTTACAGTCACACTTTGTGCCTCTGCGCCACGACTGGCGTCCTCTTAAAAGTTGTTCCAAAATTATGCAATCTATTCACGTCACGCAACATTCAAGAATTAAGCTGTATCCAGCATAAGTCAAAATAACAACACAACAAGTAATTTGAATAAAAGGAAGCCCTTACTGTCTCCCTTCTTGAATACATAAGTATTATAAATTTTATATGTCATATAACAGCATATGTATGTTATAACATTAAATGAAAAACTCATTTAGCTTGCTTGCAGTTTAGCTTGAGTTTGTGTTCGTTCAAATTTTATCATAAAAAATTTACCCCCGTTTGACTGACTGACTCGAAATTCGGTGGGTACCTTAGTTTTGATGACAATGGCCGCCGCAACAGAAAGGAAAACTTTTTGATACATTTAACCATGGACATCTTATTTTCATAATTCTGAGAAAGTGCAACCACTACGTGGCTGCTTCATGTCATCGGCAAGGGCACACTTCGCGCGAGTCGGACCTAGGCTTGCGGAAGCAAATTGCGTAAGCAGAATTGAATTATTTTAATTTAACATTTTCTCGAAAAGTATACGTCCAAATTACATAATATAGAAGTTTCTCTTCTTTAAATTTCCTTGATGATGAAAACTTTCTCTCATATGTTTCAAAATCCATGTCAAATAAAAAACGGTAAAATAACACCTCGCGATTTTCAATATTTTTTTGTCAAAAAAAGCCTTATTGTGACTTATTTAAAAAATATACATATTCGGTGTCACGGTCTTTTTTTAGAACTTATAAAAAAATAATATTTTTGCCATACAGTGTACTGTCATATACAGGGTGGAAGAGGCAGCGCTCCTTTTACGGAAACAGCATATAGGGTAAAATATTTCAAACCTATACCCAAAGAAATTAATCAAGATGCCTCAACAGTTTGGACGTAGGATTTTTTTTCGTTTTACGATTTTTATCTATACCTGTATTTCGTGTGACGCGATTACGCATAGATCCCAATAACATAAACACTTTCTACTACAAAAATACTACTAAAGGTTAAACTTTGAACTTTATCGCCAATACCTACGACTCGATTTCGGAATGAGGCGTGTGCGGCGGTGTTCCTTTGATAGGTTATGTCTGTCTGTCTGTCTGTTTACTGTATGTATGGTTATATGTCCTTACAAATGGCGTTTTATTTTAAAATGACAATTATATTATTTATTTTGTTTGAAAAAATAACTTTTTCATTTTTGGAAATTTATTTTTTTCTGATTTATATTAGTCTTTTATAGAATAGTTAAAACTGTGGTTTCATTTAAAGTGGTGCTTACACTTCCATATTTCCTGTATATTTAGCTATTTTTTCTGCGCAAACGCCTAGTGCAATTCAATGGCATTCATTATTATTTTTATTTCGTTATATAACTAACTAAGAATTACACCGTAATGTTACATAGCCTATAGCGCTCCTGAGGAATCTCTAAAAAAAGTAAGTGAGATAATCGATATAAATTATATAATCAATACATTCAATAATTTTGAGAAAGTACTACATGGCTGCTTGTGAGGACGAAATCGTCGGCAAGGGGCCCCCCGCAGGACTCGTGCCTATGCTTGCGGTCGTAAACGAAGCCTTTAATTGTTTTAAATTTACATTTTCTCAAAATGTATACGTTCAAATTACATGCTATAAAAGCCCGAGAATATCTTCATAAAGTTTCCTTGATGATGGAAAAACTTTCAATTGGAAGTTTCAATAACTTTATCAAATAAAAAAGTTGAAATATCACCTTGCAATTTTCAATTATTTTTTTATCACGAAATGCCTTATTGTGACTTATTTATAAGAGTTATACGCTATCTTTTTTTAGAACTAATAAAATAAAACATTTCTTCCATACAATGTACTGAAATACTATTTTACTATTTTTGCAGCGTACGCGCTTACAGCAATTCCATGGCTTAAATTATTTCGTGGTGTCGGGGACTTTATTTAAAAACTAATGAAACTGAATGTTTTTGTATTACAATATACTTACATATGTTTTACTAGTTCTCAATCTTCAATATAATGATATTACTAAATATTGCTATTTTATTTTTTTATTTATGGCTAACTAAGAATAAAACCGTAACGTTATAGCCTATAGCACTCTTGAAGAATATATATTTCATACAAAACAAACAAAAAATTAATCCAACCAGTATTTTAATTACAGATTTAGTCAGTCTTCAGTCGTGTGACTGTTACGGTTACTAGTTACAGATACGATCCCAACTCGAAACGAGAATCGGGGAAATGAAATATTTATTGAAATTTATGAGTATATTTTTATTTCTTCGCTCTGGTGTCGAGGCTAAAGTGCGGCGTTGAGTTCTGCCACTCAACACGCAATGCCTCCAGAAATCGGCGGAAAGTGGGAAAAGAAATATCTTAACACAAGGTACCGTCTGCCTTATCTGCTGTATGCAGGATACAGCTTGAAGCTGATTTTTTTTTTATATTTACAAACACTCATAATACATTATAGTCAGTAAATTAAACAAAGTTGAGAAAATATCAGTCATATAAGTGTGCATAGGCGTAGGAATAGGAGGACCAGGTGAATTGTGCTTCACCCAGTATAGTTTTGTACCCACCCCAGAAATTTCACTAGTAAAAAATTAGCCCTAGACATTTTTTTAAAAAATATGTTTAAAGGAACAAATCTTTTTAAAGCTAAAGTCTAAGAAGAAAATACGTCGAGATACGCAATTTTTGTGTCTTTTTTAACCTATAATAGAAATTATTTGTCATTTTTGAAAATTTTTGATATTCCACCCGAAAAGGAAAGGGAAATAAAATACTTTATATTTTAAAAAAACTAAAATATATAAAAATTTGAGCCCGTACTTCTTGGAAACCGTCCAAGTGCTCTGACTACAAAGCCAATATGTCAATCATAATCAAGCAATGTCGAAATTCTTATATGCTTGTTACAATTTATGTTATTAGTATGTCTGTAGGGAGATGTTTACAAATTTTCGTTACCCAAAGATAATTGCTTAGAATTATCATTTTGTACAAGAGAATGCTATTTATTAAATATTTTTCACATTTTTAAAGTGTTAATCTACACTTAGAAACAAAAATATTTATTTAGAGAACGTTTTTGTTAACAAGCGTAAGCATTCGTAAACATTTTTTAAATTGTAACAAGCGTATAAGAATCTAGACGTAGCTTGAAATATTTTTATTATACGTTTAATTTTTCTCAAATAAGTATAATTTATCATATTCTACTGTTCTTTTGAAATAATTTACAAAGCATAAAACTCTCTAGAGGCTAGTCGTGACGCACGGGCACAAAGTGTGACTGTAAAACCGACTGGTTGTGGGTTCGATCCCCATCCGAGGAGATGAAATATTTATTTAAATTTATATTTCCATTTCTTCGCTCTGGTTCTGCCACTCAACATGCAATGCCTCCAGAATTCGGCAGAAAGTGAAGAACGGAGTGTCTTAACACTAGATTCCCTCTGCCTACCCCGCTATATGCGGGATACAGCGTGAAGCTGATCTTTATTTTTTTATAAAACTCTCAAATACCGTACACGCCATCAATATACGTATATGCATATATAAATTCCAATTACATTAGCCAACTTCGAAGCAACAACGGGCAGCTGCGGCGAGTAAGTTAAACTATAATTAAGGGCAGGCTGCCAACTGAATTTAGCTCAGATAAATTATACCCTTTTCTAAAGTGTCACACTAGCTATTAAGATGGCCTTGAAGAGGGTTCCACGGTACAACACTATGAAAGTCTTTGTTTATAGAAACTTTTGAATGTGTCAAACGCTTTCATCGTTCATGGTATGTTATGGTCAGTTGTAGTTAGTTGTTTAGACAATCTAAGAAGGAGAAGGGAAGGAAGGGAAAATAGTGAAACTTTGAACGTGCTTTGTTTCAAAAACAACAAAGACGTATGGTATAAATAATCTATCGATTATAATAATATATTCCAAAATTATCATCTCTAGAATTCGGTTGAAAGTGGGGAACGGAGTGTCACTACACAACACTAGGTTCCCTCTGCTTTCCCGGCTACATGCAGGATACAGTGTAAAGCTGAATAAAAATATGTAAATTTTTTTGTAACATGAATACCTAACCAATTGTTTATACAACTGATATTAAAAAGATTTTCCTTATGGGTGTCACTAAGGCTTTGCGAAATGCAAGGTTCATAATTATCTCTCGGCTATGAAAAGGCGTCGGTGTCTTATCGCCTCCGAGTACCAATTAGGATACGAAGTTTATTTTTCACAGATTTTCTAATTAAAGGAACTTTGTTTTCGTAAAAGTCTTTTGTTTGGGTCATGACCTACAATGCCAAGTTACAATCCATTTTATAATAGAATTTGAAAATATTTAGAAAAACGAAATATTAGTACATTTTTTCTTCAGCTTCACTTCCGCATATAGCAGGGCGGGCAGAGGGAATCTAGTGTTAAGCCACTTCGTTTCCCACTTTTTTTATTACGTGTTGAGTGGCCAAACTTAACGCCACGCTCTTCCTCGGTACCAGAGCGAGGAAATGAAATTAGTCAATATTTCATTTCCTCAAGTGGGAATCCAACTTACAATCTTTTACATTTATAGTGACGTACTTATGCTCCTGCGCCACGACTGGCGACTTTCATTCATAAGTTCTCTAAGTGTTCAAATAAATTCTTATATCTATTAATGGCGATATCTGATATATTATATAGAAACTTTTTTTGTGCGACCTTTCTTTGAATAAAGTCTCATCATATTTAAAATCGTACCATTTACTGTCAAGTTATTCTATTCGAAGTAGCTGTTTATACCCATCTACAAGAAGACTAATGTCTAGCTTTTCACCGTAATCCTTCATCGGGCTCTCGTCTAATGCCATAAAACTTCGCCGAAGTAACTTCGCTTCTATTTTAGAGACAAATTGCATTTTGCTTCACTTCTTCTTGAGGATGTTGTTGGAAATATTGAAAAGGAACGTGGTTCTTTTTTATTTTTGTTTTTTTATATATTTTTTTTATGTCATGTTCTTTTTTTGTATTTGTGTGTAGCGAATTAAACCTTGTTTGTCTCCTCCCTCTAATGATTTTTAGGTGTTTTTGATATTATGTATACATTGTGTATTTATTGGCAAAATCATATATTATTTATCCTCCATCCGTGGCGTCCTGCATCTGCACGCAAGCGTACGAATTTTAACACGACGACTACGGGTTCTATCCCACTCGGGGGAATGAAATATTTAATATGTCCACGCTATGACAACGTAGAGTTAATATTATAATAATCATAACAAATATACATAATTGTACAAAAAAATATATAACATACAAACCTAAAAACACTTAAAGGTTCCCAGGTTCCTTCAGACTTCCCCTGTTAAGTGCGGGATAAAGCGTGAATCAAAAAAATACCAACCAAGACCTACGTTACTAGGTTTAGGTTTCGCACCACACATGTTTTATAGAGGTATCCTTATAACGTATCAATAAAAATGGTTTTTATTTACCATCTTTAAGTGGAAGACAGTTTTATAGTCGCATCGCAATATTCAAAAATATTTTCGTATACTTTATTATTTTCATAAAATCTCAAAGTAACTGTAACTCTGATTGTACGTATGTACATAATATATTATTATCCATTTAAAACAAAAAAATAAACAAGGAAAGGGCAGACAAGACTAGATGACAGTTCTCGTGATATGTTGCCTTTAGTTTGATGTAATAAAAATAAAGAGATAAACAAATAAGTTAATCGCTTCCCATTTTATTTTACCAAATATCACTTCCACGAGGCCAGTACCGGCGACGGGGGCGCTGTCACATGATTGTATGATTGTAATCACTACAGGTTATGGGTTCGATCCCTACTTAAGGAAATTAAAATAAATCAAGTAAATCAGCTTCACGCTGTATCCCGCACACAGCAGGGTAGGCAGAGGGAACCGAATAGTGAAAGACACTCCGTTCCCCACTTTCTGCCGAATTCTGGAGGTATTGCGTGTTAAGTGGCAGAACTCAACGCCGCTCTTTCCCTCGACACCAGAGCAAAGAAATAGAAATATTATAAATTTAAATAAATATTTCATTTCCTCGAGTGGGGATCGAACCCACAACCGTCGTGTTACAGTCACACCCTTGTGCCCCTGAGCCACGACGGCCTCAATCACGATTGTATTATTGTAATCGCGACAGGTTGTGGCTTCGATCCCCACTTAAGGAAATTAATTATTTAGTATATTCCTTTCTTAGCTTTGGTCTCAATACACAACACGCTTGTGCCCTGCGCCACGACTGGCCTCAACTTTTAATTGCTGCTTATCCATTTTCTCATTCGTTTTCAACATATTTCCTTGTAAGTAGTTAAATACGCGTAAAATCTGGCTCCAAGTGTACAACATAACATACCAGCAACACATCACCTCCCCACACTACCGACCTATTTAATCACTGTAACTGTGGCTAATGCGGAACATTATTTTAGCGAAGAAAGCCCGGAAATATGGTCGGGGCGTGTCGTAATACAAAATATTACGCCATTAGATCTCGTGTTCTGACAAACTAGCGTGGAATAGCAAGTGATATATATTTTTTATCAGCTTCACGCTCTATCCCGCATCCCGCATCCCGCATCCCGCATATCGCAGGATTGGGTGAGGGAACCAAGTGTAAAGAACTGTATTCCCCACTTTCTGTCGAATTTTTAGAGGGATCGCGTGTTGAGTGGAGAAGTTTCCGCCGCGCTCTGCTTTGCAGAACGAAGAAGTGAAAAAAATTGGGGGAATAAATAAATAATAATTTATTGCCCCAAGCTCGAATCGAACCTACAATTATCGCGAATACAGACACACGTTTGTGCCACTGTGCCGCGACAGCTTCAATTAGCTTATAAGTTTATATTACAATATAAAACAGCTTTACGCTGTATCCCGCACACAGGGTAGGCAGAGGGAACCTAGTGTTAAGAGACACTGTTCCCCACTTTCCGCCGAGTTCTGGAAGCATTGCGTGTTGAGTGGCGGAACTCATAGCCGCACTTTGCCTCGACACCAGAGCGAAGACATGAAAATATAAATATAAGTAAATATTTTATCTCCTCGAGTGGGGATAGAACCCACAACCATATAATACTGTGTAATTTGTACGTACATAATATGTCGTACTAAAAATTGTATAAAAAAAAGAGGAGAAAGATACGCTGACACCTAAAGGAATAAAATAATCTTTTTAACCACAATATCTTGGGCTTTATTACGACCCTAACTCCGGATCTTCTATCAGCCTATATATGTAATAATTTTTCGCCCCTTATAAATCAGTGTTTCTGATATGAGCTATTTATAACCTGGCGCTTGATATATAGAGTCCCGAGGGTGATAATTCCCGCCTACGATTTGGAAAGATTGTGGTTTTTTTTATTTACATTTTAATGAAGTTTTTAATTTTTAGTTCGAGGCCAGTCGTGGCGCAGCGGCACAAAGTGTAACTGTAAAACCGACTGATGTGGGTTTAATTCCCACTCGAGGAGATGAAATATTTACTTAAATTTATATTTCAATTTCTTCGCTCTGGTGTCGAGGCGAAGCGCGGCGTAGAGTTCTGCCACTCAACACACAATGCCTCCAGAATTCGACAGAAAGTGGGGAACGCAGTATCTTAACACTAGATTCCCTCTGCCTGTCCTGCTGTATGCGGGATACAGCGTGAAGCTGATTTTAATTTTTTTTGAGAAGATTTTAAGTTTTTAATTTAATTTTGAGCAATATTTTTTCTAAACACGACTATATAACATTGTTGTAGAAGTACATCCCCTTAAAATGATTAAAAAAAATCTTTATGCGATGGTGGTCATATACAGTTTTATCTTATTTTTATGTTAACGTTGTATCCTGCACATAGCAAAAGAACATAGGCATAAAGGAAACTTGGTGTTAAGACACTCGAATTCTGGAGGTATTGCGTGTTGAGTGGCAAAACTGAACGCTTTGCCTCTTTACCAGAACGAGGAAATTTCAATATTAAGAATTTAATTCCTAGAATGGGAATCGAACCCACAACCTATCGCATTTATAGTTTCACGCTTGTTCCGCTGCGCCACAACTATACACAGTGCTACGTATAACAGACTAACATCATATCGTACGCGTTAAGTACATAAGATCTATTTAATTCTCGTCTTCGTATTTCACCAACAAACAACCTCACATAATATAATATTTATTTTCTCATTAGAATACTGCTGATAAATTTGACCCAATTTTCAAAAGTAAACATTTGAATTTATTTGGAGTTTTAATTGGACCGGTACACACGAGTTATGAAATTTTGTAATATACCGTATAGAAACAGATTAAGAACTTAAGGAATAAAAAAACATTAAAAAACTTCGGAACGCTTTGGAAATTAATAATTAATATTAAAAACAATATTAATATATTGATGATTTATATACATAAATCGTATTTTTCGTGAGTTAATCTTAAAATCGCTGTACCAGTACCGATTCTCACTTTATGTTGAATTCAAACAGAAAATACAATCACCGGAAATGTATACAACGACGGTCGAGTGATTTATACAGTCTTAAGATTTAAATCCGCCTCAGATTGAATATTCTTTTATCTTTTAAAACTGTATTGTGTACGTGTACTGACTTGTGATTATTAATAATTTAATAACTATTTGAATTTTTCCCGGTTAAATATACTAAAAAGATCCTAATAAAATAGTCGCGCTCCAAAGTAATTAAATAAAAATACTTTAGAATTTTATCTTAAGCCATTGTTTACATATGTCTAGCTATAAATAAATAATATATACTATGAAAAAAATATGCGAGACAAAACCCAAATTATTTATTTTCATAGATATGTAATTTAACATGTCCAATTATCATAAAAATACCGGACAAGCGCGAGTCGGGCTCACCCGCCGAGAGTTCCGTACAAAAATTGGAAGTCTCCGGAGCTTTTTCTGATATAGCTTAGCTTAGCCAAACTCTGGCTCTCGTTTATTTGATACCTCACATTGAAATAGCGGCTCAATACCAAATTTTGCCCCCCTTTTTAGGCTATTATTTTTTAGGACTTAACTACAAATGTATAATTTTCAGATATTTTCCTAAACTTGTACTATCTGTAGATGCTATATGTTAAATTTCATATTTCTATGTCAACCGGTAGATTTCTATTAATTTTGATTCTCTTTATGATGTCGAAATACACGTTCTTTGCTAAACAAACGGCTATATCTTTTTTTAAGGTTAACGTAGAAATATGAGTTTTTCAGAAATTTATTGGATCGTAGATCTGAGTATATAGTTTGAATTTCAAAATGATATCTCTAAGCGTTCTTGAGATAAACGCTCTAGATAGACAGACAGATAGATAGACGGGCGGACAACAAAGTGATGTTATAAGGGTTTCTTTTTTCCTTAAAAGTTACGGAACCCTAAAAAATCAACTGCTTGTTGTTGAGTTTAACTATCCAATATAAAATGTCTGGAACTCGGACAGAAAGTGGAGAACAGAGAAGCGTGATAACAGTTTCTGTTTCCTTATGTTATGGAAGATTAAACAAAACCAGAAAAAAATGAAAACCAGTCAATTAATAATATTACAGGAATTTTTATCACCAATTTTTTTTCAAAGACTTACAGATCTATAGATGAAAAAACCACTATTTAAAATTCCAAAGTTCACCAGTAAATAGTGCAGATGTCTATAAATACGTTCCACCGTGCCTTCTGTGACGTTTCCGCTTCGTGTCGCTCCTCCCAAAGGAAAGCGATTTATGTCAACAACTTGTTTCAGCAAACGAATAATACTTCACTTATACTTTGTAATTACGAAAATATTTGAAAATTCTGAAGTAAAGAGACTTTTTTGTTTTTGATGAGTATTTTGGAAATGACACATTACATAAATGTAAAACAGATTACCAGTAGGCTCAATCGTAGTGGGTTCAAATTTCTTTCTTTTTGTAAGAAAACATTTTTGAGAGAAATTTGAATTGGTTAAATGGAAAGTGAGTCAAAACATGTGAATATACACCGTTTTATTCAAACTAAGCGTGGCATTGACGTCCACTTCAAAAATTCATTTCCAGCATTTTTTCTAAAGTAGGCAACAATAAAAATCACTATACTCTCCTGCATACGAAAGATGGGTAAAGAAAAAAACAGCTATATCTACGACCAATCACCTACTAATCCATTGGGTTATCTTAAATAAATGGGTAAAAAATTTGGACCATGTTAAACCGTGCGAATTGGCCCTACATCGGCATTGATACCCATATATTTTCAGCATTTTACAACTGGGATTCCACGAAAATTGGAGAAGCTCAGCCAAATTTCCATGATAATGATGCACCATAAACATCCAGCTTTTCCACTCAAATAATGCCCAAATAAACTATCCCTGTGACAGCTAGTAGTGATAGCACAGTCTTTATGCACTTTTATTACGGTCGGCTGGTAAATTATGCGTAAAAACGCTTATATTTAAATTTGGCATCTATAGATGGAACTAGGTCAGCATCTAAATATAGATACTTATAATATTAAAATTATAATATAAATAATTGTATTTTAAAATTTATTTAATAAAATATTTTTTCTGTTACGACTTCTATTTCTACAAATCGAACTCAAAAACTTGAAGATAAATTTAATATGCCTAAAATAAAAAAAAAAACATTTTTTTTACATAATTATCTGTTTTTAGTGATGGGCATTTTGAGTAAAAAAGTTCTAAATATTAGCATTTCTGATTGAGCCTAAATGAGTTCCTATATATCTGTACGCTATTATAAGCAAAAAATGTTAGTAAAACATTGTATTAGCATAACCATAACTACTGTTTTACACATTAATTAACTAACATAGAGGTAAATATATAAATAAATAAATCAGCTTCACGCTGTATCCCGCACACAGCAGGTTAAACAGAGGGAACCTAGTGTTAAGACACACCATTCCCCACTTTCTGCCGAATTCTGGAGGCTTTGCATTGAGTGGCAGAACTCAACGCCGCGCTTTGGTTGGCGCTGGACATCAGAGCAAAGAAATGGAAATATAAATTTAAGTTAATATTTCGTCTCCTCGAGCGGGGATCGAACCCACAACCAGTGGGTTTTAGAGTCACACTTTGTGCCGCTGCGCCACGACTTGGCTCTCTCGAACATAGAGGTAAAGGTATTAAAACATAAATGGAAACGCTAATTGGATTTTAATTGCATCAATAAAGGAAATTCAATCGAGACTAGAATTGCAGCTGTCAGAGTCTAAATCAAACGAATCGAATGCTGCTCCTGTATTTGCCGTTAGAGTTTTTATGTATATCTTCGTTTTGACTTTTTTATTCTTTTAGGGTTCTGTACCTTTTAAGGAATGAAGATCACTTTGTTGTCCGTCCGTCCCTCTGTCTATCTGTCAAGAGCCTTTATCTCAGGAACTCTTGGAGATATCGACGTAAATTATTAATTAGGTATTTCTACATTTAAAATGAATAGGGTACTTCCGATTGACCCAGAATTATGAAATTTATAAAAAGAGTTAAAAAGTAACATCAAAATTGCCCTTTGATCTATTCTAACTTAGAGACGTGTCGATGCGAAATGAGAAAAAGGTAAAAGAAAATTTAAACTATCGCCTATTTATGGTTAAATCTTAAAAAATAATAGTCTTACAACGATAGCAAAATTTGATTGTGATGAAAGGGTCCTGGTTAAGCTAAGCTTTAATTTCAGAAAAAGCTCAAGTCCTCCAATATTTGTACGGAACCCTCGGTGGGCGAGCCCGGCTCACGCTTGTCTTGATTTTATAAGCGTGTGACCGTAAGCGCCTCAGGTCAGCACCAAAGTCAATACACAATATCTCCAGAATTCTGAGGAGAGTGGGGAACGGAGTGTCTTTATAGTAAGTTCTGATACCTTTCAGTTCTGTTCTATTCTCTACTAGATTTGGAATATAGTGTGAATGTGAAAAAAAAGGTAAAAATAAGTTCCTATTATAATAACACTAAGCAATCTGCCTACACTAACTACTATGCGGAAAATTCTGTAAAAGCAGCAGAAAAAAAACATATTATACTACAATATTATATTATTTTGAAAGTAATATAACATTATGCAATATTATTATAAAAATAATCTCAGCTTTATTAACAATTTTCAAGCTTAGCATGTTTAGGAGAAATATTCTAGTTACATTAATCCACGCGAAAGAATTCCCTGAACTATTAAAATAAATGCAATAGAAGTAATAAAAGTTTGTTAAGGCGGACGCGACTGCACTCTCAAGTAAACGATGAGAATTTAACTCTATTCGGGCAACAATTTTCATAATTGCAGAAGTTAATCCTAGAATTGGAATTAAGTTATCTTCATATATTTCTTGATAACTATAGTTACATCTTATTGCTTTAAATCTTTTTTACTGGCAACGATTTAAACGTTTTTAGAATTATTTTGATATAGAAATAAAATGGATTTATTTTATTTTTGCATTGAACTTTTATGATATTTTATAAATTTTCTAGGCCAGTCGTGGCGCAGCGGCACGAAGTGTGACTGTTAAACTGAATGGTTGTGGGTTTGATCCCCACTCGAGGAGATGAAATATTTACTTAAATTTATATTTCCATTTCTTCGCTCTGATGTCGAGGTTAAGCGCGGCGTTGGGTTCTGCCACTCAACACACAATACCTCCGGAATTCGGCAGAAAGTGGGGAACGGAGTGTCTTAACACTAGGTTCCCTCTGCCTACTCTGCTGTGTGCGGGATAGCGTGAAGCTGATTTATAAATCTTATTATCTTATCTTGATGTATAATCTTGTTCTCCAAAATTCTTAAGAACAATGATAAGCTGTTAAGCTGTTTAAGAAAGACTTTTTTTATCTTGCCTGGCCTTAAGAGAGATTAATAACAAACAATAGTTATTGAGTTTTCATTTATAATTTTTTTTTAATACTTGCAAAAGAATTTTTTTGCCTCAATCAACTTAAATAAAATTACACCGGAAAATCTTGATTGAAAAGCTTTATGAAACGGAATCTCCCGAATACAATACGCTAAAACATTTTTATGAGTGGCGACAGGAGCCCGATTTGAGAGTTAAAAAGTAACATCAAAGTCGCCCTTTGATCTATTAACTTTGAGACGTGCCGACGCGAAATGAGAAAAAGGTAAAAGAAAGTTTAAACTATCGCCTTTAAATTGCTTCCTTGTTGTATTTTCCTGAATGGAACGGATAGATTAGTGACGTAAATATTTTACGTATGTACATGTAAGTATAAAAAATATATAATTCAAAAGAGTAAAAATGTTGTGTCTAAATTAATTATTTTTTCTTTAAGCAGTCGAGGCGCAGGGGCATAAACTTCTGTCTGTAAACGTGAGGCATTGTGGGTTCAATTCTCAGTCGAGGAAATGATATATTGCTTATGTACATCTCTTTGCTATGGTGTCGAAGCAAAGTACGGCGTTGAGTTCCGCCAGTCAACACGCAATACTTTCAGAATTCGACCGAAAGTGGGGAACGGAAATATCTTAATGGGAACGGTATTAACTCGGTGGTATCTTAACACCACCTGGTGTTAAGATACACCGTTAAGATACACCCAGGTTCCTTCTGCCTACCTTGCAACATGTGCAAGAGAGCAAATTCTCTGTTTTTCTTATTATTTTATACACAAATAAAGAGTCAAAAATAGAAATAATTGAAAGTCTGTTTTTAAATAATTAAATAATGGATATAATAATTTAATAATTATTATTTGTAGGGAGACATTGTAGCTGATTCAGCACTTAAGTCTAAATTCATGCCTGGCTAGCTCAATCGGTATTGAATGCTTGTATTAGGTAGTCGTATCGTTAAATAAATATAATAACGTCAGGATCACGCTGTATCCCGGACACAGCACACAGGTAGGCGGAGGGAACCTAGTGTTAAGACACTCCGTTCCCCACTTTCTGCCGAATTCTGGAAGAATTGCGTGTTGGGTGGCAAAACTCAACGCCGCGCTTAGCCTTATAATAACGTATTTTATTAATATCCAGAAATAATATAAGAACTCTATATTATTTAATTTAAGCATATTTTTTGTAATAAAACACAACAAACTGGACAAAGTAATAAGTTAATATTACGTATAGCTGCCGTACTGCAAGTGAGTATAATTTAATTCTAAATCACAGCGAACCATTTCCCGCACGAGCTCTCTACTACACTGTTAATTACTTTCACGTGTGACGGCACGTGTACTCAATCAATCAGTCTAACTTGCTAGTAATATTTCGCTTTGATTCTGCTATTTTTTGCTTTCAGTATTTCCTTTATTACTTTTTTATAGTGGGTTCCCCACTCGAAGAAATTAAATATTTATTTAAATTTATATTTTCATTTCTTCGCTTTAGTGTAGTGCGCTTTGCACTACGGCGGCGTTGAGTTCCGCCACTCAATACGCAATGCCTACATACGTAGTATCTTAATACTTGGATACGTCTGCCTATCCCGCTATGTGCTGGATACAGCGTGAAGGTGATCCTTTATATTAGATCTATTAATAAATGTCAAACCAGTATTAACTAATAGTGTAAATATTTAGTCGTTATAAACTATGTCACTCGATATCTTTGGAACCAGAAATCGTGAATAATAAAAGTCAGGAAACTTATCAGGATAGCCTCAATTACATTTATTTTAACTATCAAACAAAGTAAGCCAAATAAAAGCTTCCAAGTATTCTCTAAGATCTTTCTAAATAAATTATCCATTTAGAATCTCCTCATCTTACAATTATTCTTTCTTATACAGTTTTACTTTGACATCAATGTATTTCATACTGGAATGTAATTCAAAAACTTTAAATCACATTCCAGTGTCGATTGATTGACAAAGAAAGTCGAACCTACTACCAAATTTCAAGAATCTGAGTTTACGAGACGTACCCCGTAAGTTCTGATATCTTTGGGAGTTTCTACAATTCGCGGAAAGGAGAATGAAACTTTTGGGCCGTCACGTAAAGAATTGAGATGTGATCTAAAAAATTACATTTTTATTTTTATTTTTAGAGTAGCAAATAATAAATTAATTGACATTCTGGAAGTGGAGAAAAATGAAAAAAAATAAGATTTAGATCCTTAATCGATTAAAATCAATCATATTTTAAATCATAGATGTGACAGCTGATTGACAATCACACTTTGTCTAATGATTTTTTGCATTTTTGCTTCTATTTGTCATCGCAAAATCAGGCCATTAAATAAAAAACATAAAAAAAAACATTTGCTTCTGTCATTACGTTCGTGTCATAACGCATCGACATTTTGAATGTTTTCCCGTTTGTTTGATATTTTCAACGACTACTGTTTTGTTTTTCTCGGATTTTGACTCTGCCTACTTTGTACGACCCTCGCTTCCCCTCTGTACTGGACTCTGAAATCTTTTGGATCTTACGACCGCCACGCTATGGATATGAATCGCTGTGTGAATTGTGGGATAGTCAATGGACACTGCAATACCCTAGTCCGACGACCTTTAGACGATGAAAACCACCACAACCTGGTTACTTAGAGGTGTGATATAATCCACACATATAAGCAGGAAAATATATTTCTGTTACATTTTAGTTTACAGCTTTCGTAGAGGAAGGGAAGCTATTGCTATGAAATACTGCAATTGTATTGTAGGAAGACGAATGGTAGGCTGCTGTGCTCATGTTATGAGTATTATATATATATATATATATATATATATATATATATATATATATATATATATATATATATATATATATATATATA